>SKCR01001575.1:0-43353 GCA_019454045.1 Zanthoxylum bungeanum | reverse complement strand
GTTTTTGTTGTCTCATTTTCGTGCAGAGAATTCGTATAGAAGATTTCATTTTTCGCAGAGATATTATTGATGCTACTCATTTCACCTGCTTTTTTTGTGATATTGAGCATGAAATCTTGAACCACCTTCTATTCTCATATTATTTACCTTGGAGAGTGTGGTCCTGGTTCTTCCATTGGTGGGGGTGGCTTGGGTTACTTGTGACCGCCTCAAGGAGTATCTCATCTTGAAGATTTTTGTGTACCAATGATAAATTAACAGACTTTATAGATTGTCTATCCATGGCCATTTGTTGGTGTATGTGGTTGGAAAGAAATCAGAACTCTTTTACCAATTTTTCTTCATCTTTATCTCAAATTTATATGAAGATTTTAGCTCTAACTTCTGATTTTCATATCCTTAAGTTATGGAGATTTTTCAACTTCAAGTGCTTCTCTTTGGTTCTCCTAGGAATGGGTTCATTGTTAGAGTCTTAATTAGTGATAATATTATAAACTTTAGCAGTTTTTATTTTATTTTATTTTTGTCTTTATTATTCTGCTCTCATTTTCATTATTGGTGAACTGTTGAGTATTTGCTTTTTCTTAATAAAATCTCTTTTCTTATAAAAAAAAAGGTTAATACTGATGATTTGTATAAGAGTAATCCAAGTAATACTGCATGTGGTGGAGGTTTTTCAAAAGTATAATTCACTTTCTATTTTGCACTTATTTCATAATTCATGATTAAAGCTTCCTTGGGTTATTTGGAATCACTAGATTAACTGTAGATTGCTGATTTGATAACATTCAATTTCATGTTACTCACACCTATAGGGAAACCAACTGAGTGATTCTTCTTCAGTGGCTGTGCAAAAATACTTAGATCACTATACTAATGGATTCACATGTTATAGATTTACTTAGTTAAGATGTATTCTATTTTAATTTTGTTTAATCTTTTTGTAATTTCGTAGACCGGTATATTCTGTTCTTTTTTGAAATTATCGATTAAGGTCTTAACAAGACAGATACCTTATGATTCTTCTATTTTCATAGGGTATGGCTTGTATTTTTCTTTCCTGTAATTCTTTGAACTCCTTTTTTAATTATTAATAATTTTCCTTGATGACTGTTGCACATGATTTGATAAGATTTTGGATGCCAACCTAATTGAGATGTAAAGATTTATTGTGAGGCTTTGTCGACGAGATCATTCAGTAAAGAAAATTATAAAAAAAAAAAAATTGTTCTATTAGAAGAATAGTTATTGATTTCATTTGATGTTAATTAGCTTTCTTAGCAGAAGTTGAATTCAACAATCTAAAAAAAATCAAGTTGTTTGATTTTCTTGATACTAACTTATTAGGACCAAAATTGTGCTTAAACTTGCTGGCATAACTGCAATCAAATGTCTACAAAGTATGCTCATAAAAAGAAGAAGAAGAAGAAGATTGCAAAGTGAAAATCGGATTCAATGAGCAGTGGAGTTTGGTTTCATAAGTTGTATTTTTAGGGCACAAAAAGATTGTGTTGCAAGAATTTTTGGGCGCTGTTCATGATATATATATACAAACCATTCTCATCTCAAGTTCATGTGGATTTTATATCGTCCGAATGTACGCAAAGTACATTTCGATTCACATCAAACACACATCACTAGTGATCTGTTGTTTAAAAAAGACGGTAACTCAAGTTACAAATGTTCATTTTCAACGCATAATATGATTATGGATTCAGCAGATTATGTGGCAAAGAGGGGGTTATAGAGTGTTTTAGTAGAAGCGCGGGTAGATTTTTACAGGTTTATGAGTTTGCGGACGAAATTACCATCTTTAGGTCACTGCATGCCGTAGAGTCCCATTTTTAGGATACGCCCTGTCACTGTCTGAGAATCTGTCACCTCATAAATTTTTCCACCCTATCCTCTCGTGGCTCCTTTGCCGAAACCCAGCCCACAACCCGCCAGTGCCTGTCGATTTTCTGCCCAGTCTTGGCGGCAACGCCAGCATTGCAGCCTCGCAATCACCGGCAGCCAACAACCCTCTTCTTGAAGCTATCTTATTTGAGAACCTGCATGCATGCATCGCAAAATATCATTATAAATTATTAATACCAACCAACGCATCTCTCCACAGACATGTCAAATTGGAGATTTGTTAATATAATTATTAATTACATATATACTCTTGAGCTTTCCTGTTTAAGCGCCTGACAACAGCTTCAGGATTTGGATCATAGAATTTCTCCGTGGTCTCCATGGCTTCTGCAGCTCGCCGCCGCCACACAGCTTCTTCATCCATCTCGTCCATATTTGCCCATAGGCTTGGGATCAAAGCCGCAAAAGCAGAAGAATATAATATCAGTCTTAGCTTAGCTAGCTCCATTGTTGCTGCTAATTTCTTCTTCTTATTCAAATGTACAAATAGGTCTTATTTTGTAGGATCGAATATTAACCCTTTCTTTTTTTTCTTTTTGGCTTGTGATTTGATGTAGTGGGTATAGTGTCTATGTATATACCAATTTTGTCTGAAATATTCAATGGCTTTAACTTTGCAAATAATATTAAAGGTAGTACTTTTGCTATCAAGAATTGCATGCATTTGTCAGTTGAGTGTTAGTAGTTGTTGTTATGATTATAAATAAATTCCAATACATCAGTTTATACATACATACATACATACATACATGTATATTTTTAAGAAATTATGTACAAATTTAAATTACAATATAATGTTAGTCCGCAATATCTAGTATATCATAAAAAAAAAAATTATAAATAGATTATGTGAGGAAACGGAAATGAATTGATAAAGAAGTCAAAAAAAAAAAAAAAAAAAAAACTAAGTTTCTGAATAATACGTTTATTAATATAAGTGTGGATAATTTTTTTAAATTTCAGTGTAAATGTAGCCCGCAATGTGGTATGGGACAGGATGTTGGACAATAAAATTTAATGTCCAAAAAAATATCTAAAAGATAAGGGTAGTTAAGATAAGAATGTTTAGATGTGTAGATGGATTAGGAAAGACAAAATTAGAAATGAAATAATTAGGAAGAAATTTGGGGTAGCACCGATTGATGAGAAGATGAGAGAAATAATATTATGATGATTTGGACATATCCAACATAGGCCTTTAACTGATCCAGTGTAAAAAGGTGAGCAAATGATGTTGACATATGTCAAGCGAGGAAGAAAAATATCTAAGTTGACATGGACATAAATCATAAAAAGAGATATGAGTTTTATGAAACTTTATAAATCAATGATCTCAAATAGAATACTATGGCGTCAAAATATCCATGTAATCAATCTCAATAACTAGAAAAGTTGGTTTGGTTTGGTTTGGTGTGTATATAGCCTAAATAGCACATGATGGAGTGAATTGAAAATTAAGTTAAAATTCTCTGAGGCTAAATAATCTAATCTAATGTAGTCTTCTTCACACTTGAATCTTGTTCGTCTCTATCTCGATTTTGAGCTCTTTTTTATATATATATATATATGTTTCTTTCCATAATCTTGCATGTAACGTGCATTTATTATCATCAAAATCAATAAAATAAGATTATATTATTTTTATGGAAAGATCCTAAAAAGGAACAAGACTTCTATTATAAACAAGTCGGATGTACAAGATTTTATCTCTATTTTTTATGTCCAAATGAAATGAAATCGTACCCAAATCGTTGTTTAATATCTAAATTCTTAACAAAAGCATATATAATGTTTTTTACCTTGAGAGAATTCAAAAGAGCTTGAGGCAGGAAATCACCACATTTATATTCAGAAACTAATTAAAATAACCAACTGAGAAATCAGTACAACATACACCCAAAGGATGTGCTATTACAGCAAGAAAATGAAATGAAAAACATGAACACCAGAAACAAAATCTGGAAGTATCGGGTTTTCCACATAATCTGGGGAACGGTTGGAATCACTAAATCTTGGTATCTACTCGCTATCCGACTCATTTCCTGAGTCAATATTCATTGGTTTAGGGTTCTTGTAACCGGTGATTTCATCTTTGTAACGTTTTTTATCCATACGAGCTTTGGCTTCGTAGGGTTCTTTCTCTTCGGCTGCAGAGAAAAATATCTCACCATCAATAATTAAGAATTGCATGAAGTAAAGTGGGAAATACAAGAGTGTCATCAAAAGTTGATTAAATTACATACCGCTCATCTTTTTCCACTTTTCTCCAAGGACTCTTCCAACATCCGTAAACGCAATTCCAGGATTAGTTTTCCTGATATTCTGTAAACAAAATAACACAATAGTAAAAAGACTATCTTACCTATTCACTAGACAAATAGAAAAGAACAAAAACAATTCCAATTCATCGACAAAAATATTATAATATGACCCAAACAACATTCATCAAAAGTAGTCTCATTATCTTCCCATAATTTATGGCAGCCATATAATAGTAAAGTTCAGTGATCACTGCAGTTGACATCCAAGAGCTGTTACAAGAAAGAAATTATGTCCAAACCCAAACGTAACCCACCAATTCATGGCAACTGATTTCATCTTTCCCCAAAGAGGCTATCAGAATAATAATATAACCTATAAACAAAGTGACAGTAACTGCAGAAGCAGAAACCTACCTCCCTTTCCATTTGAGAGAAAAACATAAAACCAGACATCGCCCTCTTTGGTGCATTTGGATCCTTCTTCTTTTTCTGTTTTTTCTTCTTCCCTTCTTCCTCTGCATCCTTGGATTTCTTCTTAGAAGTAGATGCCTTCATAGATGAAGACTCTTTCTTTGATTCTTTTTTGGCAGGTTTCTGATGTAAAAATTAATTTGATGTGAGATTCAGAGAGAGAAAAATATGAGCAACAACTAGTTAGAAGGAATAAAGAAAATAGCATACCTCTATCTCTTGTCCATTTTCACTACCATCAGAATCATCCTCCCCAGAATCATCAGTCGGTGACCCTCCATCATCTTTATCAACAACAAAATCTTCATCCTGCACAACAAAGAGAGACGCAGAAAAAAGGTTAGCAAAGCATTAATAGGCATGAACGGAAACTGAATCACCCTCACTCAAACAACAATTGGAATGAGAAATACAAGAGGAAGGGAGGAGATAAGAGTTTACAACGAGAATCAGGACCTGTCTTTATTGTAATTATTATAAAGATCATATCTCAACAATCTTTCAAATTGGGATAAAAATGTAATAAGGTATATCTAAAGATCATAGAAACAAAATATATAGGCAAACAAATGAAACAATATGACCTAAGCAAGCGCATATGGCAAAATTCATGAGCAAAAGCTCTAATAAATGAATATTGAAGAATTTACCTCTTCATCACTCTCGTCACCACCAGCTTCATTCTTAATTCGCTCAAGATGAGGATCGACAGCATCATCATCCTCATCCTGAAGGACAGCAGCCACACCATCTGCAGTTTTCATGTCTCCTAGGTTCATAATCTTCAAGCCCTTCCCGCTGCATACAAGGTAAATATATATAAACACATCAAAATATAGGCAGCTCGGTAATTCTATCCATGTGAGAATAAAAGAAACGTGCGCTGACCTGATGAAGTCAAAGAGATTGTGATACTCATTTCTCTGGATATTCCTAAACAAATGTTCTTGTTCAGTTTTAAGTCGGATAAGAAGGTCGAAGTAATGCATATTTGAGCCACCAGCAGCATGCCTCTCAAACTCCACGTAGTCAATCTAGTATGAAAATTTATAAAGGTCAGGTTCCACGTGATAACAAAACTCATCTATTTACAGGGGGGGCTTAGAAACGGACCTCCTCATGAAGGATAAGGGTAGGTGGTTTTGGCAGAAAGAAGAAGCTCTTCTCAAGTGGATACAGGACACCGTCTTCAGCTTTCAATGATGACTTCACCGCATAACCATCTTGAGCACTACGGAATTTTCCAGGTTTAGTAATTTTAGCACCAGACAGACCACGCAATATTGTGGTGAACACTTCGTGGATGAGTCCCTGTTTGTTTAAAGCACATAGCAACATATAAGATGAAGTTAAGAATTTGCAAGCCCAGATCCCATGGTCCATTTTGTAATTTGTATAGACCAAAATATACAGAAAATTCCTACAAAACAATAGTTTAAGGCCATGTGAGATTAATTAAATAGAAAAAAAAATTAGACAATACCTTATATGATGGCTCTAACTTGTCCTTGTACTTTGAGTTCAAAAGATCTTCGCCCATTGACAGCTCGCTTTCAACCACATAATCAGTTTCAAACTGTACAAATCAACATGAACATAATTATTGACTTAAATATAGCAAAAGGCTGGCATCAATCACTGAGATGAACCTAACTAACTATACCTGCAAGACAATATGTGGGTACAAGGTTTGCCCTTTACGAATTGGTGGATCAAGAGTAACAATAACGAAGGTATGAGGCTGGTTAGACTGCTCAAAACACAAGACAAGCCGATTCAATTTTCATAAGGATCAGTATTGAAAACAAAACAGACAAACTGATCAAAGTCACCAGCAAATAGTTTCAATTATTCATGCAACAATCAGATCAATAGTCCTTCAGTCCTTGGAGTAAGAAATTGCAAGAAATATTGTCAATAGTACTCAAGCCTATTAGAACAAAAAAGAATAAGAGAAAAAATACCTTTGGGAGCAAAAATAAACGGACAACACTGCTGTACTGAATTTTGAAATCATTAGCTTGTCCTTGGAGCCGCAAGAATGAAAGATGAAGTTCAACACTATACCGACCCCTATATAACCAAATACTCCCATCAGTCAAAATTGAAGCAAGCAAGAATTACGGAAGGGACAGCTAATAAATGAATCTACAAATATAAGGACACAAGGACGATTCATGCTAATGTCAGCACAACACACAAGTCTGAATGTCACAAACTAGTATTCTTTATATCACCTTGGTGTGAGGATTGCAATACCCTCAAATGTAACAACAGCTTCTTCACCTCCAGCGCCAACATCAGCCATTGACATAATTTTGTCACGAAAAACCTGATACATGGTTTATTAACCAGACATCAGCAAACAATCACAAGATTACGCCAAGAAAAGCCATACATAACAAAAGCAAACTCACTTGAGCTGGTGGATGGTTCTCATCGCCCACAAAATGGGTGTTGGAATTCGGTATGTGAAAACTTATCTCCATCAGTGAATCTTTCTGTCGTCATCACAAAGAAGGAAAATTAAATAAATAAAATACTCAGACACAATAACTATGCAACTGGAGCAACTTTAAATGAACAAACTTTTAATATGTTGCCATGCTAACAAAGCCTAAATTTTGTTACCCATCAGTAGCTATGCTGCTATGGGCCCACCAGCATCAAATGCAGTAATAATGCATGGATCGTTCAGACACAATGAATTATGCAATACAGGTTAACAGACAAACCTCGTTAGCTCCAGTTGTGTCATCGACATGGAACTCCAAGATGACATCATTTTTCCCTTGAAGTTGCGTTTGTGAGACATCTGCTAAAGATAACTCAAAAGCTTGCTTTTGACCAACCATAAAAGTCAGCATGTTCCCTGAAGATTGGATTTAAAACCATCAAAATGACTGATGATAAATCACATGGTACAACGGAACAAACCATATAACCAAAGAAGACAACTAACCTTCGAAAAATAAATGTAAAATGTAACCATCAAAAGTTACAACTTAGGAAAATATTGTGCATAAAATTGACCAAACAGCATACAATAAGAAAAGAGATTTAAGAAGCATGAAACATAAGAAGGGAAACCCATTAGAACCATCAACTTGAAAGGATAAACAACAACCACTGACCATTTAAATCCACTTCTCCCCAATTACGACCACTGACAGAAAGCTGCTTCTCTTCTGGGGATATGCCCCAATTGGTCTGGAAAAAATTGGTCAAAGTAGTGACATCCTACAAGGCAACGATAGGAAATAGTGAGGATCATCACAGTTGAACTATTTATAATCAAATTCTGTAAAGCTGATAGTTCCCATTTGGCCATATCATAGCTCTTCATTACAGTCTATTACAAGTTATAGGTATGTGGAACACAAAACTAAAACTACTATGATTTTGTAAAAGACAAACTCTAAAGAAACTTTCCAACGTGAAGAAGAAATTCAACAAAGTACACAGATTAGGTGTGACAAGGGGAGGAAAGCACGGCCGGTATAAATGAATGATCACTTACATTAAAATCAGAATAACACTATAAAAAAAAAACATTCAACACCAAATTTCAGAAATTAGAAAACTAAGAGAGAGATAGGTTTAAATTTTAAAATACCTGGTCACGGAATCCTGTGAACTTGTAGTACAACCCGTCTTTGCTTCGAACACCGAGTTGATTTGTCCTGGGGACCTTCATCCATGAAACACCCGCAATATCAGATTTATCAACTTCCACTGCTTTACCACCTCCCTGCTTCTTCCATAAAATTCCTTCTGAAAAAATTTTAAGCTGCCCAGGATTCTGCATTTCACAACAAAACCCAATTTTAGCATAAACATAACAGGACTGTTAATTTTGGTGGCAACATTTAAGATTCATTCAATTTCCATCAATGTTTCATAACCAAAATAAAAGCTACCACACAAAAAACACATTGGAAAGAAACAATTAGGGTTTAGCAGACATTAGGGTTCCAAAATCACACAACCATAAGAAACATTATCAAAATTTAGGCCGAGTTTGATAGAGAACATTGCACTGAGGTTGGCACACTGTATAGCATTAGGCTGTATTGCATTATTCAATGCAGGATTTATTGTATTATGGTGCATTATATTAGCATTGTATTATATTAATATTGTACAGTATTTGGTGCTATACTGTACTAAATGTACTGTATTATATTAATATTGAATAATGTTTGGTGATGCACTGTATTGTATTAATCTTTTCATGATTAATTAATATTATAGATTTGAAAAAAATACTATTTTGATAACCCAAAAAAGACAGTATTATGTTATTATTCTTTTAAATAATAAAAATATTAAATTTTTATAATGTGCATCCTGTCAAAATAAAATCATAAAAAATGCATACACAATTTCACGAAATTTGAAGATATAATATTTACCCAAAAAATAGCAAAATAAATACATAAATGAAAAGTGAAAATCATGAACCCAGAAGCGAAACCCATCAAGCAAAAACAATATTTCACTTTCAGCATTTCATTGTCAGCAACTACCAAATAAACTCATCCCAAATAATACAAAATCAAATTTCAGTGATATAATCAACAACTTTTACTTTGAAAATTAAACTAATTGATGAAAGAGATGTAGACAATGAAAACGACTCAAGTTATTGCACAATTAAAGATGAAACCGATCGTGTAGGTGCGGTGCGGCGAAGAGCAGCAGCGGTTATGGTGTCGTGGGTCAAAGAGAAGGTGAAGGTGAAATCGATCTGGCCGTTTTTTGGATGATAGTAGGGCAGCACACACAGAGATCCAGGAAATATTGGATGACAACGCAGATTGGGATGGGGAAGATCTGGCGCATGGTAGTGGCGGAGATGGTTGCAGTAGGGGGACGAAGAAGAAGCCGAAGAATACAAATTTTGTTTTTGTTTTTGTGGACACTGCAATAGTTAATGCACACCCTCTCCTCGTCATTATTTTATGCGGTATACACAGCATAAAGTTATGCAATGCAATTGAGTGAATTTTCAAGCCAAACACTGGATTGTATTAATGTAATACAATGATGGGTCCTAATACACCCTAATGAGGTGTACTAAACACGTCCTAAGAGTATAAGCTAGCTTATAAGCTATGGAACAAATGCTAGAGTATAAGCTAGAGATAGTGCTAGCGCAGAAAATAATTTCGTATTCATGTGGTTCAATTTTGTGAGAGTATAAACTAGCGTTAACTATGCATTTGAAGTAGCGTTCGTTTAAACGCTAGTTTATAAGCTCACCAAACTCCACACCAAACGGTGCTTTATTATTCCACAGATACAGCTTTAAAATAGGGTTGGGGTTTCCTAAAAAATAATTTATAAGATGTATAAAAAATTCTAATCCTTAAATTTTTTCCCCCTCATTTTCCCCGTATCATGAAACAATCAGCAGAAGCGAACAAATTAGGGTTTCGAAATGACACACTAGATCACGAAATTCAAAAAAGCTAAAATCACTCCTCAATTTTCCCCCGATCCTTATTATAGATAGTCATAAAACTCAAAATTTCCGTAAAAATAACTTAAATTAAGGATTTCGAAGGAATTTTAGGTTAACAACATCGTATGACAAAAACAACGAAAAAATTCTATAAATTTTGATAACTCCCAAAGAGAGAATAGTAAGTTACCGTGCCGCCTCGGCCGCCGAGAGAGATGTTGTTGAAGAGGTGGCTGTCAGTCATTTCTGCAAATCGAATGAAAGATGAAATTGTGCGTAACTGAAAGAGAGGAGATTGATTTATAGAGTCAGTGTTGTGGCGCGAAATGATTGATGAGATGATACGGTGCCGTTTACTGATGCACTAGAGAGTTGCAGTTGGTAGTGTCCAACGGGTGGGCTGGTCCGCATGGGATTGCAAAGCTTTAAGGTTTACAGACCGGGCCGAAAGAAGGCCTGTTGAAATGAGTTTGGGTTAGCATTTGAGGCCCAATTAAATAATACTTTTTTTTAATTATAAAAAAAATTTGGAAAAAAATAATTTTCTTTACTTGACATAATAACTTTATTTGATATTTTTGACATAAGAAAAATCCCAGGGCTTGCATCTTATCAGCTGTTTTTCAGTTTAATTTTGATGAAATGACCATAACTAATCAATTGAGTAAATATTATTCGCTTTTGAAAAACAATCCGTCACGATTTTATTAAGACTTTGCAACTAAAAACATATCTACTAGGTTAGAGAAGACTCATGACAATGATATATTACGATATTCACTAAGTCAATAGTCGTTTATGCTATAATTTATAATAATCGAAGCCCATCAACTCAGTAGATATTATAAA
The DNA here is from genome assembly GCA_019454045.1 of Zanthoxylum bungeanum. Classification (NCBI taxonomy): domain Eukaryota; kingdom Viridiplantae; phylum Streptophyta; class Magnoliopsida; order Sapindales; family Rutaceae; genus Zanthoxylum; species Zanthoxylum bungeanum. The sequence continues at coordinate 32,388 of SKCR01001575.1, read as the reverse complement.
TTTTGGGATCACAGTCTATCATTATTTTATTATTGAGTTTTACAATCCAAAGTAATTTGATAATAAAATTTATACTACGTGTGATTATCGTAAAACTTAATTACTTAAGGTATCTCACATGTTCGTAAATATTGCATGAAGTCTTTTCATACGGATAACTAAATAATAAAGATATATAAGTTATAGAAATGTGAATGTTTTTTTTTTTTTTTGAAATGTTGTGATCCATGCACTTCTTTGATTGAAAGAAAATAATGAATTAAGCTCATTACCCAATTATTTAATATTTAATAGTGTGAATTTAAGAACCATAGGTTATATTAAAAGTTAGTTTTTAAAAATGGTCACTAACCTAGTCAAATCTAAGCTTGTTTTAAGAATTTATCTCCACCACAAAATATGCTATAAAGTGGAATAGCCGGAAGACATCCTTGTTTTTGTTAATTTATGAGAATATTAAGGCTATGTTTGGATTGATGGAAGAATATGGTTTATGATGAAATGTAATCCAATGAAATGGGATGGAACGGAATAGAATAAAGTGTAATATATTATAATCTTATTTGAGAAAAAAATGAGATATTTATAATATAATTGTTGACGGCTGATTTTGGTCTCAGGGCAATATGAGAATATTACTCCCGAGACAATCCTCCCTCAATAGTGAATTTGGTTGGTTATGGGGGACCAAAAGCAAATTTAGCAAAAGACAGATAAATACACCAATCAACAAGGAGATTTAACGTGGTTCGGCGGATCTTGGTCCGACCTACGTCCACGGGCACAAAAAGGATGATACTTTTATTACTCAAACACGCTTCTCAGCTCTCTCTTTTGTTTACAAGTCTCACAATAATGATCTTGATCTCCACTTTTTTATGATGCCTTTTACACATATTATGCCCTCCTATTTATAAGAACACAGAAATCAGACTCCTATTCGCATAAGAAATCCTAGTTGAACTTTAGTCTTCTTTCCTTGCAAGGATTCCTAGTCTGATTTTCCTTTCTCTTTTCTTATTCCTTTTCGGGTTCCGACTTTATTTCCTTGTGAAAGTATGATAACTCGTTTTATCTTATCCGCAAGAATAAGGTGTCGTCATCTTGAACACGTCTCGCCATCTGGTCGGTCTTCATGAGGTCGGTCAGGGCAATCTTTTATGCTGTGAGTGTTTCTGCCGACCTTATTGTGCTCGGTCATCCGAACCAAAGTGGTCGGTCCCTACATGTTATGGTCGGGTCGGTTTTTTATGATCTCAACCAGTCAGGGAATTACCCTTCTGTCCTCGTGCTGCCTCTAAATGTTATAGTGCCTGAAAACACCATCAACATATGTCCCCTAGTTTCTGGTTCCAACAAGCGTGCAAGTTGGTGCCGGGAACTATATAAAGGAGGTGTTTCTGATTTGCTCTGTTGGAGGTCGGTCCGGTGTCGAGAAATGTTATGTTGCCTCTTTTCAAGCGCTTTGTCTTGAGACACGCAACAGTCACGTCCGCTTAAATGCCTATCAAATCAACTTTTAGGGTTTCTTCTAAGTTCGACACTTGTCAAACATCCGCCGGATTCCCGCCAAAAAGGGAACGAATCGACCGTGTAGAGGCGTCTTCACAGGGGGCTGATCTCAGCCGTCTGTTCAAACTTGGGAGACCTCTTTTGCAGTTGACACCTGGCGTTCATCCAGGTTTTTTCCCTTAGATCTGACGGTCATGAGTGTCTTTGCCATGACTATAAGAAGGCGAGGCTTTCACTGTTCCATCTTTTTCGGCAATTTCTCCTTCTTTCCAGAAAACATCTCTCTGTGATTCGCCCAACTCCGTGTTCTCGAAGTTCAACCGCGGGCTTTCTCTTTTTCTTTGCTGCGAACATAAGGACGAGCACAACCGTACCGCAAAACCTCTTGCTTTTTTCCGAGAAGAAAAAAAGTAAGTCCTCTGAACGTCCTCTTTCTTTTCTGTGTTTATGAATCTGTGTTGCTAGGGAAAGACTTATGGTTCGCTGGGTTCTGCTTTAGGGCACTTTTAGAGACCACCTGTTTTAACTAACATGGAAACCGTGAGTAGTTTCTTTTAGCTATAGACTGACTTCCCCTTCTTTCTTTCTTTGTTTCTCTGGGTGTCAGGGATGTCTGAAAATAGTTCCTCCCCTGAAAAGCCTGCTAAAATCTCACTCCCCCTGCTGAGGAGCTCTCCTCGGGCTCGGGGGCACCTAGTGTAGAAGACCTTGACACTACCCCTACTCCCTCTGAGATCGAACAAAACTCCTACCATCAGAGGGTTCCTCGGAAGGACCCAGAGCCCGGTGAACTTGGATCGTCGGCTCTGGATATGACCGTCCCTCCAAAATAATTGAGGATGATCTGGCGCTGTTGCGGCAACGATATGACATCCCAATAGATATTGCCCTTGAAGTTCTCGGCCCGATGGATCGTGCTAGTCAACCTGATGAGGGCTCGGTGGCACTTCTTCCTGCTTTTTTTGAGTGTGGGCTATGGCTGCCGATGCAACGTTATTTTGCTTGGATGCTGGCCGAGATGGAGATTGCCCCTTGTCAATTGAGCTTAAATAGTTGGAGGATTCTGGCCGGCAAATATGTGGTTTGGCACCGGGCAGGTTTAGGTGTACCTTGTTTGGAAGAGGTGAAGAGGTTATATCGTTTGAAGTCTAACCCAAAGACTCACTACGGTTGGTATTACCTCTCAGCTTATGATAGTTCGTCCAACCTTGTCCAGAAACTTCCCGACTCTAACAAGAATTTCAAGGATCATTGGTTCTGGGCTACTGGGGATTGGGGTTGGGTCCTGAGATCGTTTGAGGAGGACATCTCGGTTCCGGATATCTTCAGGGCGGGAGGTTAGGAGTTTAATACCCCTCTTTTTTTTTATTCCCGTTTTTAGTTTCTTAGGTCTCTAACTTCTCTGGTTCCTCCCAGCTTGTTGGTGAGATGCTCCCAAGGTTTCTCGTCAGGTTCGGAGGCGGGTACATTGGGCTCGGGGGTATGCTGCCCACTGGAGGAAGTTGGTCAATGATGCGGCCTTTGTTGAGTCGGGCCTTACTCGGACCGTCCCTCCGGAAGTCTCGGGTCGGATAGGTAGATGTATGCTGGCTGTTTTGATGATCTTCCATGTTTGTTTATCATGTGTTTGATGTCTTTGTTATATGCTCGGGTCCTGATTTCCTTTTCCCCTTTTTTTTTGTAGGCATGTCGAAGAGGCCAAAGTTTCTCGAGAAGTTGGCCGGTACTATGAAGAAGGCCGGTCATGCGGAAACTGGAACTTCCCGGGCACAACCTGACCCTGCTGGGGCTGAGAAGGCGTCTCAAGGGAGAGTTCAATCGGCTGCTCTGGGTCTATCTGCTCCTAGTGCGCAGTCGTCAGGATCTGCTCGTCTCGTCAGTCCGCCGAAGCCTCTTAGGAAGAGGAGGCGTCAGTTCGGGTCAGAGGAGACCGAGTTGGTTCAATAGGAGGAGCCGGATCCTGTCCCGGGCAAGAAGAAAGATTTTCGTCGAGGGAAAAAATCATCTGCGGGCTCCTCCAAGAAGCGAAAGGGCCCTGTAATCCTCGGGGTGGATGATTTGGGAGAGAGCATCCGGGAGGCTACCTCACATCTAGTACCGGCTTTTAATGAACTGGCCGAGGTCATTCCCCCGGGGGAGGTCTCGAGATATGAGGATATCTCTCCCGAAGCTATAGTGACCGAGATGAGCTCTCAAATGGCAATTTCGTTGAAGGGAATGACTAATTGTGATTAGTCTACTGGTGGGATATGGCTTCTTCTTTGGTGATTTTGTGGACGGTCGTCTGATGGTGGATTTCCGCTTGCCCCATTTTGAAATGCTTCTAATAGATCATATCAAATTATTAGGATTTTTGGGGTGACCCGTAGCCTCGGGCCTTTAGGAGGTTGAAGAAATGTGCTCCAATGTTTGTAATTATCTTTGGAGGATGGCAAATTTGGTGATCATAAGATCTGGAGTCTGCTCATTGCGCGACGCCATATATGTATGAGTTTCTGAAAGGATCGTAGATGGAGAAATCTTTGCATGTTATGGATCGCTAAGGCCCCACGGTGGGCGCCAAATTGTAGACACTGGTTTTCGCCCGAGGTCCACAATCGAGAATTTGTAGTTGGGGGCACTAGCGATCCTGCAAAACAAAGATGTAGAATGAGCGGGAGCGCTGCCCACCGGTGTGGTGGGTGCCGGGGGCACTAGCGATCCTGCAAAACAAAGGTGTAGAGTGAGCGTGAGTACTGCCCACCGGTGTGGTGGGTGCCGGGGGCACTCCGACGCCCAAGTCAGTAAATGAACATATGTAGTAATAGATGGAAGGTCAAGGTTAGATGCTACCTTGAATTCCGTTGAATGCCGTGAGGGCGGTAAGTGGTAGGAGTGGCGAGCTTGAGAATGTCCCAAAGCTATGGGTAGGAGAGCTAGAAGTTGGATCCCCTTCCTCTTGGAGTCATATTCCTTATATATCCATGGTATAGTCATGTGTGTCTTTATTGACTGTCTTTTAATTATCTGCCCGTTAGAACATGGTAACAGTCAACTTAATGAAGTGACATTACTGCTTGCAGGTTGGAACAGATGGCTTGTGGGTGGCATTAATGAGCTTGGGCGTTACGTGGGCCGGTCTCTGGATGGACCTACGGTTACCGGTGTTGGTGTTCATCGGGCCTGGGCCGACATTATGTCTTTGGGGTTTGATTAGGAGGCTTCAGGGGTGCGTCCAGTATTGGATCTGAAGAAAAATAACGAAACTACCCCTGGACCAAATTTGGCCCAAACAGTTTGTCCCCTACTCTCTAAGTCAAGAGTCATTGGCTTGGAGAGTACTTGACGCATGTGTCGCTTGGGACGAGGCCATATTATGTAGTTGTACTTCGAGCGTTGATGCTGCCTACTAATTGAACCAAACGAATGTCAAGTTATCAACTTGAGTCTACAAGTGCCTTTGGGGAAGTACCCAATCGTTTGGACCTGATGAAGGTCAGTATATCAGTCATAGGACATGTGCCATCTATATCTTCAAGTTGACTTGAATTAAGTCTATGGGGGATGTCCCCGGTCGACTGGACTTGATGAGTCCAGGAGGATTTGAGTCATACGACATGTGTAATCCATGTCTACAAGTTGACTCGAAATGAGTTTATGAGGGATGTCCCCGGTCGACCGGACTTGATGAATCCAGGAAGATATGAGTCATACGACATGCGTAATCCATGTCTACAAGTTGACTCGAAGTGAGTCAATGGGGGATGTCCCCGGTCGACTGGACTTGATGAGTCCGGGAAGATATGAGTCATACGACATGTGTAATCCATGTCTATAACTCTGACTCGAAATGAGTCTATGGGGGATGTCCCTGGTCGACTGGACTTGATGAGTCCAGGGATGTATAATTCATACAACATGTGTAATTCATGTCTACAACTTGACTCGACATGAGTCCATGGGGGATGTCCCCGGTCGACTGGACTTGATGAGTCCAGGAAGATATAATTCATACGACATGTGTAATCCATGTCTACAACTTGACTCGACATGAGTCCATGGGGGATGTCCCCGGTCGACTGGACTTGATGAGTCCGGGAAGATATGAGTCATACGACATGTGTAATCCATGTCTACAACTCTGACTCGAAATGAGTCTATGGGGGATGTCCCTGGTCGACTGGACTTGATGAGTCCAGGGATGTATAATTCATACAACATGTGTAATTCATGTCTACAACTTGACTCGACATGAGTCCATGGGGGATGTCCCCGGTCGACTGGACTTGATGAGTCCAGGAATGTATAATTCATACGACATGTGTAATCCATGTCTACAACTTGACTCGACATGAGTCCGTGGGGGATGTCCCCGGTCGACTGGACTTGATGAGTCCAGGAAGATATAATTCATACGACATGTGTAATCCATGTCTACAACTTGACTCGACATGAGTCCATGGGGGATGTCCCCGGTCGACTGGACTTGATGAGTCCAGGAATGTATAATTCATACGACATGTGTAATCCATGTCTACAACTTGACTCGACATGAGTCCGTGGGGGATGTCCCCGGTCGACTGGACTTGATGAGTCCAGGAAAATATTAAATTCACTTCTTACTACACTAGAGTTAAGAAGGCCTAAGATACTACAATGGGATGAGCTTGGTGAAAGTCATTACTTCTTTACTCTTCTACGATGCTACTGTCAATTGGACTCGACTAACGGACTAGATGAAAGTCTAAGGTTATCATATTCTGGACTCTATAAGACCCAAGAAAGGTCAAAAAGGGTTTCACTTCTCATACTACAATACCTATTATGTCGTCCGAGGAAGGGGTGTATCGTGGGTCGATGGCCATCCACTTGGTTGAATGAACAAGATATTTTATCATTTTATTTATGCGTGTTATGCTTAATGGCACCACTCCTTGGTGTCAACCGAATCCTCTGATAAATGATACGAATTCATATGTGTAGTGTCCAATGATGCCTCAGCCAAACAACCTTTATATTATGTCGAGTGGGATATTAGCCAATATGTAGCTTCAAATGGTGGATCTGCCAATGTCGTAGATTATATGCTTCTTTTCCTCGATTGGGAATCACATGACTTTTGGAGCATTGTGCTATGTGTGATATGCACGTGGAATGGAGTGTGGAACAGAATGGGGCTCATAACTCTTCGTGCATGCTCCAATTTTTATTATTTTTTATAGTAGGCGGTTGGGGCCACCATTCACGTGGTTTCACACTGGAGGCAAGTTTGGGAATTGGGAACATTATTCTTGCACATGGTCGTGCTCTATAGCTTGGCAAGTGGACATTTAATTTTTCTATTTGTTGTGTGAAGAACCCTAGTCTGTCGGCCTCTTCCCTTCCTTCCTCCTCTCATCACCTGCCGCCGTTAATAATTCCTCAAACTCAAAATACATCTATCTCAAACCAATCCAGACCAGATTCCCTCTCGACTTCGACTCCTGCTACCTCTTCACCAAACTCCTCGCCTTCTCCCCGCCATCACTTCCCCTTCTCCATTCGCCTCTCCAACTCAATCCGCTCGTCATCTGCATCTGTCGCAAAACCTTTCCTTTCTAGAGACCTTCAATTTCAGCCCGAGAAATTCAATTCTGGAATGTGCGATTTGAACTTCTGCGAAGAGAATCAAATTTTGGGCGAAAGTGATGTGGTTTCGGAACTTATTTGTGAGACGTCGTTCTCGTGGAAGGAGACTGCGTCGCCGTTTTTGGCAGCTGAGAGGGAAGGTGGAGGAGTTGTTGGAGATTTCGAGGTGGTTGAAATGCTGAGAAATTGTTTGAGATATGGACTAGAGAGTGAGAGCGAGAGGGGTAAAATAGATTCTTTGCGTGTTGTTGAGATCACTGGTGGAGTCGCCAGACCTGGACCTTCTTGTTCTCTTCAGTGCGACTTGTATATGTGAGTGAATGGCTGAGACACGAGGCCCTGGTTTTTGTCTGCTTCATGGTTCCCGTGATGTGGGCTTGCATCTTGGGACCAATGTCTCAGCTGTGAAAGCGCACGAACTGATGCAGTCTACTCTTTGAGCGTGCCGACTTGACGTGTATCTGTTAATACCTTAGGCACAATCTGACTCGACATTGAGAAGGTTACACGGGAGCACAGTAAGCCATAGCACCAAGTAATTGCACGCTGCTTTGCCAGGCTTTCTCTTTAATAGCGATGGAGTGACAAGATTCACCCCCTTGTGCGCTAAGTCGAGTCATCAGTGCACAAGCAACACACTCAGCAGCTTCACGAACAAGCTTTTCACAAAGGCACTCAAAAGCCAGTAAAGCTCCTTCTCGACATTTTACAGTATGAACTTTGGGGTCACCCTATGTCAAGTGTTTTGGGGCTTATTGTCGCATGGGTAATGGATTTGGTGACGAGTTTGTCATGGAATGGATTTGTGGGGTGATCTGTATGTTAAGACGACATAGGTGTTCAGGGTAGGCTGTCTTTGAGTGGTTGTGCTCGTCCTGTATCTCTAGGCTAGTGGGCAGTCTGTTTTTTCTTTTTTTTTTCCATGCGACTCAGGCGATTGTTGGGCTGAGATCTCATTATCGTATGAGGAAGACGAATATCTTTTCGTGTCGAATGAAAAAGATGAGAGTTTAATTATGTCGTTTGAAGAATGAGAGAATAACTTCCTATGTCGTCCGGAAGAGTCAGCAACCATTCATTCAGACAGAAGTGGACGACATTTCAACGAGGTCGTTTGAAGGAAGTGAACTATAGAAGATGACCTTATATCTGTGTCGTCTGGAACAGATGGTAAATTATACATATCATCTGGAGTAATAACTATGTTCTCCGTCGTCTGGAGGGGATGTCAATCTTTGTATATTGTGAAGAGTCAACGACCACCTTGTCGTATGGAGAAAAGAACTATCCTCTTATGTCTTTTGAGGAAGATAACAATCATTACATGTAGTACAAAATTGTTGGCAATCTATTTTGACATATTGGAAATTGACCTATGTTTTATCTAATGGTACCTCAGTCAAGTTAAGTCTTCTTCCATTTCATGTCGAATGAGATCTTAAACAGGCATTATGCGGGGTGTCAAGTAGTATCTTTAACAATTGACAAGCTACATAAAGTAATATCAATTGGGACATCCTCAATAACACTCTAATATCGAGTAGGACACTCCTAACAAGTTATATACCAGACATTGTGAATGTCGAGTGAACCATCCTAAACCAGTACCTAATTGTACCTAGTCGTAAATCGTTGTGTCGATTGGGACACCCATAGTATACTACAAATTGTAATACCAATTATGACATCTATCACAAGTTTCATGTCTCTCTAATGTCGATTGGGATATTATTAAAAAGTAAAAGTCATACCTTTTAATATTAATTGGGATGTCCAAGCTAAGACTTCATTCGGGTACCGTCGATCGGGACACTCTCCTCATGCCAAATTCATATCACAAGTGGCAAATGGTGGGAAATACAATTTCGTTGAAGGGAATGACTAATTGTGATTAGTCTACTGGTGGGATATGGCTTCTTCTTTGGTGATTTTGTGGACGGTCGTCTGATGGTGGATTTCCGCTTGCCCCATTTTGAAATGCTTCTAATAGATCATATCAAATTATTAGGATTTTTGGGGTGACCCGTAGCGTCGGGCCTTTAGGAGGTTGAAGAAATGTGCTCCAATGTTTGTAATTATCTTTGGAGGATGGCAAATTTGGTGATCATAAGATCTGGAGTCTGCTCATTGCGCGACGCCATATATGTATGAGTTTCTGAAAGAATCGTAGATGGAGAAATCTTTGCATGCTATGGATCGCTAAGGCCCCACGGTGGGCGCCAAATTGTAGACACTGGTTTTCGCCCGAGGTCCACAATCGAGAATTTGTAGTTGGGGGCATTAGCGATCCTGAAAAACAAAGATGTAGAATGAGCGGGAGCGCTGCCCACCGGTGTGGTGGGTGCCGGGGGCACTAGCGATCCTGCAAAACAAATGTGTAGAGTGAGCGGGAGTACTGCCCACCGGTGTGGTGGGTGCCGGGGGCACTCCGACGCCCAAGTCAGTAAATGAACATATGTAGTAATAGATGGAAGGTCAAGGTTAGATGCTACCTTGAATTCCGTTGAATGCCGTGAGGGCGGTAAGTGGTAGGAGTGGCGAGCTTGAGAATGTCCCAAAGCTATGGGTAGGAGAGCTAGAAGTTGGATCCCCTTCCTCTTGGAGTCATATTCCTTATATATCCATGGTATAGTCATGTGTGTCTTTATTGACTGTCTTTTAATTATCTGCCCGTTAGAACATAGTAACAGTCAACTTAATGAAGTGACATTACTGCTTGCAGGTTGGAACGGATGGCTTGTGGGTGGCATTAATGAGCTTGGGCGTTACGTGGGCCGGTCTCTGGATGGACCTACGGTTACCGGTGTTGGTGTTCATCGGGCCTGGGCCGACATTATGTCTTTGGGGTTTGATTAAGAGGCTTCAGGGGTGCGTCCAGTATTGGATCTGAAGAAAAATAACGAAACTACCCCTGGACCAAATTTGGCCCAAACAATGGCGAAGAACAAGGACCTCATTCTGAGTCTATTGTCTGAGGGTGGTCAGGCCCAGAGGCTTCAGAATCGTCTTTCAGAAGTGGAAGCTAAACTGGCCGACCGGGAGGAGGTGATAAAGAATCACGAAGCGACCGCCATTGAGAACTTCAAAATTAATAATGCTCTTAAGGCTGCTGCTGCGCTGGAGCGAAAGCTTGCCGACAATGCTCGAGAGGATTTGAAAACTGCCCAATCTGAGATCGGCGTTTTGAAGGCGAAAGTGGCCAGTGTTGAAACCAAATTGAAGGCCAATGAAGAACAAATGGCGCGGGCCCGGGATGACCTCGAGAGGAAAGAGGCCGAGCTTGAGGAGAGAGAAGCCGATCTTGAGACCGAGAAGGAGGCCATCCGTCTTGAGGGAGTTGGTGATTGTGCTGATCTAATACCGATGGTGCTGCCAAGTCTGAACATGGACCCTATTTATGCGGCCATCAGTTTTTGCAATGGGGATATTTCTGAGGAGGAGTTTTGGAAGTGGCTCCCTCCTCCTTCCGAGGAGGTGATGGATCATGACCCGATCTCGGTGGTTCCGGATTCCGGGGCTCCCCAAGAAGAACGACCTGATGTTCCAGCCCCCGGCGAGGACTGCCTCGAGATCCCTCCCTCTATCCCTGAAGCAGAGGTCTCACATGCTGCCGAGGATGAAGCAGTTGTTCCTCCCCCTGAGATCGAGCCAATCCTTTCGTCGTCTGAGCTGGCTGAGGAAGAAATTTTCGCCCTTGTGCGGGCTGAATGAGAAAGGGTAACCCGACCGGGGCCCTATGTACACTTTACTTCTTGTAATAAAAACTTCAAGTTTTTGTATTTTGACATATGTATCTATATATATATATTTACGTGTCTCTTTTTTTTTTTTTTATCTCTTTCTCCTTTTTTTTTTCTTTTCCTATTATCCGAACAATTTTGAGACCCTTCAGGGGTCAGCATGAGCCTGAGGGGTCTAACCTGACCCCGAGCTGAGTGATAGACTTGGATTCTGGAGGAATGTTTCCTCCCCAAATCGAAGGAGTTGGCTCGGTGGGACGTAACCCGCCCCCGAGCTGAGAAATGAACTTGGACCTGGGGGAATGTTACGTCCCCAGTCCAAAGGGCTGACTCGGTGGGACGTACCCCGACCCCGAGCTGAGAAAGGAACTTGGACCTGGGGGAATGTTACGTCCCCAAACCAAAGAAGCTTGACTCGGTGGGACGTAACCCGACCCCGAGCTGAGTGAAAGACTTGGGTTCTGGGGGAATGTTACCTCCCCAAACCAAAGGAGCTTGACTCGGTGGGACGTAACCCGACCCCGAGCTGAGTGAAAGACTTGGGTTCTGGGGGAATGTTACCTCCCCAAACCAAAGGAGCTTGACTCGGTGGGACGTAACCCGACCCCGAGCTGAATAACCAAGTGGCCTCGGCGGAACGAAATCCAGCCCCGAGCCGACTAACCCCTGGGACTTATTCAGAAGGGAAATGAATCAACCTTCGAAACCCTAACGAATCTGGCACGGGCGTCCCCCTACCAGACCGGCGGAAAACGAAAACAAGTTTTTGGAAAATAAAAAATGGGGATGACTTAGCACCTATCCCAAAAAAAAAACGTTTTTTGCAAAAGAATAACAACATGGATGCCTCAAAACAGCGTCCTGCCCGAGGTCTCCAAAACACAATTCTGAATCTTTCAATTCAGTGTCCCGGCGAACCAGGATTCGGATCAGAAGAGCGTTTGAATGGTAAGGGCACATCCTCTACACGTTGGTTCTCTGGGGAGCCTGTGTATTGTATGAGGGCTCCTCCTTACCACGCTGGAGCAGGCACACGCCACAGGGGCATAACGCATCCCCGTGCTGTGTCTCTCACAGATCCGGATGATGAATGGATCAAAGAGTGTCCGGACTACTAAGGGTATGTTCCTCCTTAGTTCCGGCATCACTGGAGCTAGCAATCGTCACGGGGTGTCATTACCCCCCGTGCTATGCTTTCCCACGGATCCATTACATCGGGTAGGTGAGGATCAGAAGAGTGTTCGACACATTAAGGGCATGTTCCTCCTTATGTTCGGTAACACTGGAGTAAGCATTCGTCACGGGGGTATCATCCCTCCCCGTGCTATGCTTCTCACGGATCATATGCATCGAGTATGCCCCTGAGGACCCGAGCCAAGAGAGATACTTGGTTCTGGGGGAATGTTCCGTCCCCAGTCCAATGAGTATTGACTCGATGGGACGTAACCCGACCCCGAGCCTAAAACGGCCTCGGCGGAACGAGATCCAGCCCCGAGCCGACTAATGAAGAGGTCTCGGCGGAACGTAATCCAGCCCCGAGCCGATTAATGAAGAGGCCTCGGCGGAATGTAATCCAGCCCCGAGCCGATTAATGAAGAGGCCTCGGCGGAACGTAATACAGCCCCGAGCCGATTAATGAAGAGGCCTCGGCGGAACGTAATCCAGCCCCGAGCCGATTAATGAAGAGGCCTCGGCGGAACGTAATCCAGCCCCGAGCCGATTGAAACATTAAGGGTATATTCCTCCTTATGTTGTGCTTCTCAAAGATCTATGCTCTCTATGCTCCCCTTTTTTTTTGTATGGAGTCGGATGATTCTGGTGTGACTCTGTGCATTTTTGTTTGGCCAGGGCCCTGGGTTTCTGTCTTCTTCTTCTTCTCTCTAGTTCCTTTGTCGTTTTCGGTTGTCTTTTGTGATGCAGAGAGTTTCTCGTGAGAGAGTTGCGAAGCAGCTGCGAGCTGTTTTCTGGCTTCCGCACACAATTCTGATTCCTTCCCGGGTGGGGAATTTCAGTTTCAGGTGGTAGCAGGACATTGCGTCTTTTGTCTTCATCATGAAGGGTCGTCCGACGATGGCCTGGTAACTGCTCATGCAGTCTACTACAGTGAAGTCTGTCATGATCGTCCGGGTCCGAGGATGTGTCCCGACAGTTATTGCCAACTGTATTCTTCCTAGTGGGATGACGGCTGATCCTCCGAAACCGTATAAGAGAGTGCTATCGTTGGTCAGGGTTGCATATTCTACCCCTAGGTCGTCCAGTGCTTCTCTGGAAATTATGTCAACCGCGCTCCCAGGGTCCACTAGGATTCTGTCTACCTCCGACCCGCTGATGACTGCCTTGATTATCAATGCATCGTCATGAGAAAAACTTACTCCTCGGGTATCCTCATCAGTGAACATTATTGGTACCGACCGACCTCCCTGTAGCCCTGTGACCTGCTCTGTTTCTAAGACATCTGGTCCTCGGGTTCTGCTGTAATCTTTCCTTGACCGGTTAGAGTTTCCGGCTAGTGTTCTCCCTCCTGCGATGATATTGATTTGGCGACCACGTGCTCTTTGTCTGGTTGTCATGACCTCGTGGTCAATGTATTTGTTTAGATACTCGTTTCGTGCTAGATCTTTCATTTGTTCTCGCAGATCTTTACATCCGTCTGTTGCATGTCCTTTGGAGTTGTGGTGTACACAATAAGCCTTTTGGTTCCTTTTGTCCGGGGGGAATCTCCTTTGGTCGGGTTCCACTAAGAGGTCTTTCCCCTGGATCTCCATGACAATTTGTCCCAGTGGTTTCTTTAGGGGAATGTATGCATCTTCCCCGACCACATGGTTTACTTGGGTCGGCGCCCTTCTCTCTTGGTTGTCCCGGTGCAGTGGTTTGAACTCCTTGTGCTTCGGGGGTGGTCTTCTGGATTCTCTTTCCGTACGGCGGAAGGCGCCTTCTCTTGTGGTTCTTTCTCTAATGGTGCTCCCTTTTCGGGATACTTTCTCCTCGTTCTCTAATAAAACGAATTTTCGGGCCACCTCCAGGGCGGTGGCGTAGTCCGGGGTGTCTTGGATCCTTAGGTGGGTCCATAGCCTCCCGACTTTCAAGGCTCCTTTCAAGCTTTCTAGGGCCTCGGGGGATTCGTACCCTCCAACTTCGAGTACTATATTGTGGTATCTTTCAATGAATATCTTTAATGGTTCATCGTCTCCTTGTTTCATAAGCCTTAGTTCTCCAATCGTCTTTCTGGGGACACAAGCCCCTTGAAGTGTCGTATGAATGACTTTCTCAGCTGTGCGAACCTGCTGATGCTTCTTGGGGCTAGGCTTCTATACCATAGAATGGCTGGTCCGGCTAGAGTTAAGGGGAATACTTTGCAGATGGCGTCCCCTGTTACTCCTTGCACCTCCATTAGTAGGACGAAACCTTCAATGTGGGTTTTGAGATCGGTATGGCCTTTGTATGGTGTCATGGTCGGCATGCTGAATCTTTTTGGAAATTTCTCTGACTTTATTTCTTCTGTGAGGGGGGACTCATCTTTGCTGTCCTGGATATCCCCTCTGTTTGTATTGGGGTATACTCCCCATTTGACCAGCTCCTCCCGTAGCCAAGATTTCATGCTGCCGTCTTTGATTACATGTCGTCTCCTGTGGTTTCTTTTCTTTCTGCTATCTCGGGAATGGTGCTTCTCGAGGTCGGTATCTTCTCGTACTTTTTCATTATATTCTTTTCCTCTTCTCCGGGTGTTGTGAGGGCTATCGTAGGAGTCTGGTGACGATTTGTCATCTTCTCCCTCCCATGTGTCCTCGGTCTGGGAATCTCTCTGCACTACCACGGATCTCACCCTGTAGGGTTCCCTCCTCCGGGGTATGTCGTCTTCACTTGTATCGATAATTCTTTTTCCTTCTGCTATGTCGTTCCTTCGTCGGCTAGTCCCGGCCTCGAATTTTCCATTGTGTGCTCCTTCTATCCTTTCCAACCGGTCTACTATGGTTTTTAGCAGAGTTTGGCTTTCCTCCATTTCTTTCCTAAGGTTCTCCTCAATCTTTTCCATCCAGTCTTCAGCCGAGCTCCTTGATGGTTGGTGGTTTCCGTCTTCCGCCATTGTCTCACTACGCGAGTTGCTTTTTGTTGAGTTCCCCACAGACGGCGCCAACTGTTGACGGCTGATTTTGGTCTCAGGGCAATATGGGAATATTACTCCCGAGACAATCCTCCCTCAATAGTGAATTTGTTTGGTTATGGGGGACCAAAAGCAAATTTAGCAAAAGACAGATAAATACACCAATCAACAAGGAGATTTAACGTGGTTCGGCGGATCTTGGTCCGACCTACGTCCACGGGCACAAAAATGATGATACTTTTATTACTCAAACACGCTTCTCAGCTCTCTCTTTTGTTTACAAGTCTCACAATAATGATCTTGATCTCCACTTTTTTATGATGCCTTTTACACATACTATGCCCTCCTATTTATAAGAACACAGAAATTAGACTCCTATTCGTATAAGAAATCATAGTTGAACTTTAGTCTTCTTTCCTTGCAAGGATTCCTAGTCCGATTTTCCTTTCTCTTTTCTTATTCATTTTCGGGTTCCGACTTTATTTCCTTGTGAGAGTAGGATAACTCGTTTTATCTTATCCGCAAGAATAAGGTGTCGTCATCTTGAACACGTCTCGCCATCTGGTCGGTCTTCATGAGGTCGGTCAGGGCAATCTTTTATGCTGTGAGTGTTTCTGCCGACCTTATTGTGCTCGGTCATCCGAACCAAAGTGGTCGGTCCCTACATGTGATGGTCGGGTCGGTTTTTATGATCTCAACCAGTCAGGGAATTACCCTTCTGTCCTTGTCGTGCTGCTCTAAATGTTATAGTGTCTGAAAACACCATCAACAATAATATTCCAAAATATTATTTGGTAAATAAATAGTAATAGATTGGAATGTAAGTAAATAGGTTTTAAAAATAATTGTGTCCTTTTAAATTTTAAAAGCAAAAAAGATAAATATTTTAATGTTATTTTTTTAAAATTACGTTATATCACTAGTCCTCCGATTTGGGTGGTTCATTTTCAATGGCACAATACTCATTTTTCTTACCCTCCTTTCCATATTCTTCCATTTCATTTAATCTCCTTCCATCAATCCAAACAATAAATTTTAAATATTTTAAATTCAATTTCATTTCATCATCTTCCATCAATCCAAACATAACATAAAAGACTAATATTACTGACATAATTATGGTTGGATGTACGATTCTAACTGTTTTATTTCATACAATTATCTATTCTTTTTTTTTTTTATGATGGAATTTGTGATTTTCCATTCATTTGCTCTTCCAATACAGGTAGCATAATTAGACTTGAAAGAAACAAAACACTTCATTTGAGTTTTCAAATGTGTGTATTTATATGGTCAATTTGATTTGTAAGAATTTGAGATAGTGGCTTATTGTAAGAAATTTGTAAGCATAAACAACCTTCCCTGAATATATATTTCGTAATTTGTTCTTAAAATTGTTCTTCTGTATATGTATGTAACCAGCAAATATTTCCTCCCAAAGCTTTTGTGTGTGTATATATATAGTCACTTTTAGTGAGACCAACCTCATTTTATAATACTGACTCCAATATACCACCATATAAAAAATCGTAGTTTTTTTTTTAACGTTGGAAATCTCACCACCAAATCATCCAACTCGGGTTTAAATGGATCAGGTAAAACCCTCTAACTGTCTCAGACTCTTACAAAAAACGCACTCTTTGAATTTGAACTCGGGACCTGAAAGTCATTTTGATTTTAACACATAGTTATCTAACCTATAAAAAAAAACATATCATTCTGATTTTTTTTTAATCTTTTAACAAGCATTTAAAAAATGAGGATATCCTCACCTAGAATAATTTTAATATCAGTACTCCCCATAACCCACAGCGTATGAATTCATACGCTGGACCATCCTTTTATAATATATCAATCGGGTTCTGATGAGGGATCTCGCAACATATTAAGTTGCGAAAAAATGAAAAAAAAAAGATGTAGTATATCAGGTCGGGCAAAAAAAAAACTAGAAAATAAACGTACTTTCTTATTATCTCATAACTTAATAAATTACGAGATCCCTAATTACAACCTCACTGATACATACACACATATAATGAAACTAAAAGCACTTGGCAAATTGCAACACCTAAATAATAATTAAGAAGCCTCAACAAAGTTAAAACGCAGAGAGGATACAAAATATCCTCTCTGCAGCAATACAGGCAAATATGTTCAGCTATCCGAGCAATCAGAGTCACTACAGCATTGTGAACTCCAAAACTTTGAATCATTTTCACCTTCGTCTTTGAATAAAGGACAAGTTGCATTAGAGAAATCTCTGAACTGTAGGAGTCCAGGTTCGCCGTAACTAGCAGTCACAATTCGACATCCACTTACAGCCATGGCCGAACACCCTGTTCTCATATCTGCTTCCTCAGGATAATCGCAAAGAATGGAATTTGTCTGCATCCCGGTGTCGGTCTCCCATATATTGATGCGCAAATCATCTGAACCTCCTGTAACTGTTTTGTATGGATCCATGTGTAAATGAGTCACTGAACCCACATGTCCATCCAACTCGGCTATCGGTTCTGGTTTTACTACATCCAGGCTTCTCCTAATATCCCATAGCATTGCCCTGCAGTATCAAGCATATGTTTTTCCGAGGCTAAATTAACACTGAAATCGAGTAACAGCATCTTCCAAACACAAACTATCCTAGCCTTTCGCTGATCAAAACTGAAAACTACAAAATCTCCAAGATGGGAACTAGAAAGGACAATTTAAGAAAATATGATGAAATAACCAAGGTGTAGCAAGGAAAATCTCACTGCAGAAGTACTTAAGCAGAACTAAATTGTTACTTTATCTATACCAGTTGTTCCTTATGATGCTGCATAGCTTGACAGCAAATTCGTGATTATTAGGTTCGAAAGGATAGCAAAGCAGCAAAATTCAGACTTTGGGTGTCCTTGGAAATTAATCAAATCATCTAGTTTAGGTCCATTTGTAGCATCAAACGAAGATAATGATACTTTCATTAAGACTACATGGTATTCAAGCATGACCCAAGTAACCGAACTACAAAATCATAGTAAAGAGAATAGATAACAAAACTTATTACAAACTATCTTACTTGCCAACTCCACCAGTGCAAATCAAGGATTTTGAGGGCATAATTGCAAAGGAGTGCAATTTTGGTTGACAGATTGCTGCAGTGATAACCTTTTTCATTGTCCTCAAATCAATTGTTACAACAGAGGAACCGGAAGCAATATAAAGCAATGATTCATGGCATTTCATGTCAACTGGTGCACCAGGTAGAGACGTCATTCCCACGCAACATGAAGAACGAACAGATGATGATGTAGATGTATCCCAAACCCTCACCTATTGTAGACTTCAGCTCATCAAACAAGAAACTAATAACATAATGGAAAAATGGACCCAAAAAAATCAAAATCATACAACCCTGTCTTTTTAGTTTTTAGATTTATCAACATATTTAGTCGAACAAATCTTATTTATGCAATTGTTCTTTCACCAAAAAAGTTTCAGTTGGAATTGACAATTCATGTAAATGAATAGATTTATAGCACAAAAGCAATTAAAAGGTGATTTGCAGACTTAAGAAGCAAACAGATTTCCAGCCATTTATGACATGGAGAAGGCACAAGTTATTCAACCATGTGGTAATAACTACAACTTGACTAAGCATTCCTGTTATTACTCACTTGACTATACATTCCTCAGATGTAACATAAATAAGAAAATTATGAGACGCGGCATTTCATAATCGAAAGAGAAATGTAAATATAATAGTAGTACCTTAGAATCTTTTGAAATAGTCACCAAAAGAGAAGATTTGTGCCTGGAAGAAAGAAGCGAAAATATGAGTGGGGAGAGAATTTAATTACCAATTGTGCTATGCTTTAAAAAACAAATAGAGAATTCATTTACCAATTGTTGCTATGCTTTAGAAAACATATACAAAATAAAACATTTCTACGGAATACTCATGCACTAGAGCTCATTACAAAGTGATAACAAACTTTATCATCACAACTAACAAACTATTCCTTCAAATTGCACAAAAGGGACAACTAATGCCAAATCATTTAATTTAATGACTTGACTTTTCAGCAAGGGATTCTCATGTTAAACTTGTGAAGATCTCTAAATAACCCAACTATATTAAAAGCTAAATTGACAAACTGAACCTAAAATCCTAGCAAAAATCTGTTAAGATGAAGCAAACTGTAATTCATAAAATAAAAGATGTGCGATTTCAGGGAAGCTTCACATGTCAAACAGTAAACCCAAAACAAGGAAGTGCAACCTACCAAAGCCTTATAGATTCACAAGTTTCTAGTTTCAACAGTCGAAAAATGAGCTACTAAAAATTTCGTCAAGGAACCAGCTCATACCCAGCAACTGACATCAATTTAATGGGTTTCTCATGCCCGTAAAGTGTAGCCTTCAAATTTTGTTGACCTCGTTTTCCACTTGAGCTAAGAGACCATAGGCGAACAGTACCATCTTCCCCACCACTTGCTAACATTTTGCCAGTACCATCACCTAGCAGTTTATCCGACAAAGTAGAAACTGGACCATTATGACCTTTAAAACATCGTTGACAGGAACCCTACAAGTGATAGATTCAAAATGTTGAGACAAGGTAAAAAGGACGGCAAAAAAGTTTAGCATTTTCGTCATGCTCCTAAAATGAAATTACAGAAATTAGATCAATAACAGAAATCATAATTGATTTTAGACCCCATATGTATTCCTTCATTGACAAGAAGCATGGGTTAACAAAAGCTTCAATACCAACTGACCAAAAATGTAAATTACATGAGTGTTGTGGTGAAAACAAAAAAGTTCATAAAATACCTTCCACCATAGACGAATCGAGTGGTCGCAACTTGAGGTTACCAAAACATTTTCTCTTCTTTGTGCCTCGCTTCGAAACAAAAAAGTGTCATAAAGGGGAAACAACCTGCAAATTAAATTATATACAGCAGGAAACGTTTTTCAGAATACATGCATAAAATAAGAACATTGTAGTTGTCAATCTCAATGGCATGAAACAGGCAGTTAATGATCTTAAGTAAGAATAACACAATTCTAAATGAAGTACACGGCACCATACACAAAAATACAAGATCGATTTTTTAAACTGGAAATCCAAAAGAAGTCTCACCTCATGCAAGTAATTCTTGCTTTATGATCACTTAGTGTCGCAAGATAGCCTCTTCCACTAAGAAAGCTATCAATCTTAATATTTTGGATCAACGAACCCTACTAATTCCAAGAGAAAAGAAAATCATCAGTCACCACAGATTTTAAGATACCTCATCTTTTGGAACAATACAAGCCATGCCAAGCTGAAATTAATACCTGAGAAGAGAAAATATCATTTTTGTCCAATAGTATATGATCATGAAGTTTTGGAACAGCGAAGAAGCTGACATCCAAGGGATCAACAAATTTGAACTGATTCAATGCAGTTCGCCTCACCAAATATGCTTCCCTAACTCCCGATGTTCGTGATGACCCAGAAACTAACTCTTGCGGCCATTGTTCCCTGCACAATCAAAAATTAAATATACATTCATAAAAAACACTATGACATTCTTTCTTCTTCTTTTTTTTAACAAAACCATATTAAGCCCTTCAATAAAACTAAATTCCTCGTCCTCAAAGGGCGTGGCTTGGTGGTGTAGGGCTCAGAGTCTCAACTTGAGGTGTTGGGTTCGAATCCAGAGAGTCGTTGGGTTTTACCTACTCCGGTTAAACCCAGTAGTGGTGATTTGGCGGTGGGGATTCTAATGATTTCAACTTGGAAAAAAAAAAAAAAAAAAAAAACTAAATTCCTCCACTTTCCAAAAAGAAAGCTAATTTATTGCCTACATAATTCGTTTTCAAAATTAACACATGGGCAACTCACAATTTTACAAAAACCTCTAAAAAAATTGCCTACACAATTCATTTTTCAAAATTAACACATGAGCAACTCACAATTTTACATAAACATCTAAAAAAACAGAAAATTATTCATAAAAATAAAAAGGGTATCTATATAATAAGCATTTCTCAATAAATATCAATCAGTTGAACCTGAAGAGGCGTTGCCAGATGGAGTCAGAGTAAGCAACACGTTTGAGTAATTTACAGGACATGGCCATGTTAGAGATATCCTCCAGATTGAGATACGAGGCACAGTGGGCCAGTGAGTCCTCGTTCAAATCGGTTATTGCCGTCGTTGATGATGCTGACGACGACGTCGACACCGAGGTTTGATCGAGGGACGGTGATGGGTCCGCCATTATTTTACAGAGTTTGATTGTAGACCCGTAATTTGGTCTTAAAAAAGTTGAAATTTTGGATTGGTTTCGAGACTGAATAAAAAAGAACAGGAATGTAGATGAAAGTGTTGTGTTTTTGTTGCACTTTTGTTCGCGAGTTTTGTATGGTTCAGTCGATTTTAACTTTTGGAAGAAAAAAACTACTTTAACGATAGGTAAATGTATAAAACTAACAAATTGGAAATCTGAAATTTTAACTCCAGATCTCCGAAGTAAGTATTCTTCATAAAATTAATGTTAAACAAAATAATTAATGGTTTTTATTGATACATAAGATTTTTATAAATAAGTTCGAAAACATAAATAACAAATATCAATTTCTAATACATTAAATCTGTTTACATAAGTTGAAATTATTATTGACTTGGATTTTGGATAAGATGAGTGATGCATGACCGTCTATTGTGTCCACGTTCACTACATCGAACTTGCACTATTTGTTCGACTTGTGACAGTCTTTTATTTATTTTTGATCGTCCCATCAAAACACGCTCATTTAGTGGCAATACATTCAAATCTGCATTGAAAATCAAAACATTCGTTAAAATTATTTTTGAATGTTTTTCCAATTAACAAAGTAATAATATTATACCTTGTAACTTTTATGGCAAGACCCAATCAGATTGGTCACCAACAGATT
This sequence comes from Zanthoxylum bungeanum, assembly GCA_019454045.1. Lineage (NCBI taxonomy): Eukaryota > Viridiplantae > Streptophyta > Magnoliopsida > Sapindales > Rutaceae > Zanthoxylum > Zanthoxylum bungeanum. Next base: position 10,497 of record SKCR01001575.1, on the reverse strand, counting down.
GATAGTTTCCCCATACGCGACACGAAAGGTGATTGTTGTGTACATCATACTTCAAAGACTATAGCATTTGATTCTAACAACCGCACATATAGTTAATGCGTGTGCACACGGAAGTTGCTCTAATCAAACTTTCTGCATGTACACGTCTTCTCCCTAATATTGACAATTTCAATCATGTCTCCACTATGGGCCTCAAACTCGAAGCGAACAGCTGGTGATATGGATATTCGATTATATATTTCTCTATTTTTACATGCCCCCACGAAGTCAACGGAGTAATAATTTTTTCTGATGATTCTCTTCTATCAGAAAACCATATCTGAATAGTCATCCTGATATAATTAAGTAAACTAAACACCTGAAGTGTTTAGGCCCCTTTAAGCAATGTGTTCACACAATCAACAATATTTGTTGTCATCATGTTATATCTTCTTGAAAACTTTGTTCTTGCACATCTATTGCACTCTACATACTCTTCTAAATACTTTGTTGTATCTGCATTAATCTGCCAAAATTTTTGAAGTTCCAATCACAGCTCTGACGTCTATATGACTTGGCAATAGCAAAGTAGGTCATCATAAAGTTGTTCATATCTTTTGGTCTCATCATGAACCTAAGAGAAACTTCAGGAAAAACTGTCATAATAGATTTCTCAATGTTGTCGTGTCGATCAGAAATGAAAACCAGATCTGCCACATCTCCAATGCAATCGCGGAGTTTGGTTATAAACCAAATTCATGACTGATCATTTTCGGATTCCATACTACCAAAACAATGGATATATCTGGTTATTTCTATTTTTGGCAACAACAACAAACAATGATCATCTATACTGCCTTTCAAAAAAGTTACACTGAGTGTTATTACTGGTCTGATCAATGATAAAAAAAAATTCAGAATACTTTGACTCATTGAAACAAAATAATAAAAAAAATTGGCGTTCCTCATTTGTATGCAAATGAGTAACTGTTTCGGGATTAATATCCTACAATACATGTGAATATAATGGCAGCAATGCATACGACTCTTTTACAAAATCTCCGACAGCTTGCATTGCAAACTCTCTGGACCTCCATACTTGGTTGTATGATAATTGAACATCATACTTAGATTGAATATCACACACAATATCTCTTAACTTAACGATTATTTTGGCATCAAAAAATCTACCTATGATAATGTCACTAACAACCCGATTATCAATACGGCTACCTCCGGAACCGACATCATTAGTGTGTGTTTTCACGTACTCAGTTATAATCTAGTTTGAGTTTTTGACTCCAGAAACGCTCTATGCCCGCACTTTCCAATCATAAGATTGATCAGTACAACATGCTTCAAATCTTGTTATCGTCGACCTGCTTACTGTGATTTTAAAGTGTCCCCCTACAGCAATCAGAGTCAAGTCTCTAAAAAGCTCAAGTTTAGAGGATAAACATTTACCCACCCTCATTTTGCCCCCATCTGATGTTGATATATTAGTGTCTGAAGGCAAATATGTCATAGAAATGATATGAGAGAGACATCGAGATGCATCCGGTCGAATATTCATGGGAACTTCTCGAACTGTTGTTGAAGGACCAGCCATATCACCTTCAACAAAACCAGTATTTAACCATGACCCCTTGACATTTTCTTCATCTCTACCCATTGTATAATTATCCTATGGAGCTTCATCTGACACATAAACTGGAACTAAATGGTTGATCATATTACAACTCGACGAAGAAAGACCTCTAGATTGTTGACCCTCGCTAGCAATAATCTTATCTCAACTCAAATATAACTTGACCAAACTACCTTATCGAACGATATTTGAGTGTAAATTTAAAAACTATTCCCGATCATTTCGACTACCAATTTCAATAACTAAACGTCGCTGCGAACATGACGAAATTAAACTTTTCATACCGACTTTGTACTATATTTTACTTCTTTGCATCCGTACATACAATATTTTCACTAACTTCTCATAAGTTGTGCTCACATCAACTAACTCTAAAAATATATATCATCTCATGTATTCATCGCTGGGATTATTTAATTTCTCTCAATCCCCTTCACTGTAGAAAGTTAGATGTATTTGTTCCATTTTAGACTTGGAAGAATATGAAGAAACTTCGAAAAATGGGTTGGCAAAAAAAGACTAAGTTTTTATTGTGAGAACAACTGGAGAATGCCCGAATTTATAGATATTTTTTCAAACTTCGGAGATCCGAAGTATCTCCAAAGTTTTGAATAAAAAAATTAAGAACGTCGAAGATCTAAAGTTTTGATTTCGGATCTCCGAATTTTCCATCAATTTCGGTGTGTACTTCGCAGAATTCAGATTCTCCGAAGTATACTTTGGAAACTCTGGCTGAAAATACAAATGGTAAACGTTGTGGCTCATTTTGATAAATTTGTATTTTTTTTTTGGTTAATTTTATAATCACCCTTAAATATATATATATATATATATAATATATATATATATATATATCCGATTTGAAAATCCGAACGAATCATGTTGGTCCGGTTCGACGAATTTCGGATCGGATTTTATCTGATCCGATCCGATCCGATCGAATTTTTTTTTTTTTTAATATGCAAAACGACGTCGTTATATATTTAAAAAAAAAAAAAAAAAATTCGATTCGGATCGGATTTTATCCGATCCGATCCGCTCGATTTTTTTGACTCAAACCCACCGAATTCGGATCGGATCGGACCAATCCGATCCGAAATAGGATGATTTCGGATCGAATTGGTCCGATTCGATCCGATTCGAATTCGGATCGAACCAATCCGATCCGATCCGATCCGATCCGATAATTATCGGATCGGATCGGATCGAGTTTGATAACATGATTCGATCCGATCGAATCAAATAATCGTGGGCATTTCGGATCGGATCGGATTCGGATTCGGTCCGATCCGAATCCGATAATGCCCACCCCTAATTCTCACGTCAGGTTCATGTGGACTTATTGTCGTGCATTAGTAAAATACTAATACTTTATTGTGTATTGATTGTATATGTGTGTACATATTCCAGTCCGAATGCAAGTTATTCATTGAACCGATTTGAATGATTTATGATTAATCAATATAAGACCAAATGATGTGGAAAAAAAAAAGAAGAAGAAAGAAAGAAAAAAAGAAAAAAACCCGACATCAACGACGATAATAGAAGCTAAAAATTGCCCTTGTGTAAAGGCATGATCAAATCCACAACTTGTTTCTCAAATCTCCTTTAAATTATAACAATAATCTTTGGACTCCTTCCTAATGCTTCATAAATATTACAGAATCTCATCCTCATAGTCATAACAATTCAATAATATGTAGATGAACCAGAATACACGATATCGATGTTTATTCCTAACACAAACTTGTGACTTAAGGTGGCTAGAAGAGAAGGAGATGACTGATTTACAGCAGATTATGCAAAATATCACGAATATTGTTTCTAAATGGTAGCGATGAAATTAGAATATGAAAACAACACTGTCGTGAACTCTTGATTTCTGGTTCTGAGCTACACATTCGGATATCCACATCAGGTTTCGGATCTCCTGTTCCATCAATCTCATGTAAGCGAAGAAAACCCCGTAATGGAACTGCAAAGTCAAAACATGACAAATTACATCATGCGTGAGCGGAAAGGAGGGGATGTGAAGATGACCAGAAAATGAAGACAAGGAGTATATAAATGAATATGAGCATATGTATGTGTATGGAAGATAAGTAACTGAAATACAAACCTGCTGCTCGAAAGCTAAGCAGAGCCTTTTCACCTCCTCTTCATAAAATGCCTTGTCAAGCATTTGGCTCTCTCCGTATGACAGTTTCGAAAAGATAGATTGATAAGGAGGATATTTTTCCATGACACCACGAACCTATATCAACATTGCAGCAGAAACTAAGAACCACAAAGGAAATGCAAAATAATAAGAGATAGGCGTGTGCAAGCCAATGAATGAATTACTTTAGTAAGTAAGAGAATGTAAAAGCATTTTAAATGTTCTAAAAGACTGTAGTAGAAGTATTTGTGGAGGTCCGAACTTCATCAGCAATCATAAAATATTTAGCTCTAGATAATAGAAGTAGAAGTGGAAATAAAATCTACCGCCAGCATTCCACATCTTCCCAATAACTGACTAGGCAAGTATATATATTAATATTTTTGTCATTACCAGCAGCTAAAAATTAGTTGTCCAGAGCAGAAGGCCCTCCAAAACACCAAAGTAGAAAACTATGCAACTCTTTTCAGCTACCCTTACTGAAACTGAAAACAAACCTGATCTATATCCTCACAGACAGCAAGTTCCTCGTGACCGTAGGGATAACTGTACATAAGCAACTCATTGTCAGACGAACATACCAAAGCAGCGCGTACTACCAAAAGTTGAACATATCCAAGCTTGAGTAGTAAAGAGCTTACAGTAAACCAAAGTTGGAGTACAATTTCCGACGATCATCACGGGTAAGCTCAGTGCCAATGCTGCACAAAATAAACTGAATCAGTAACATCCAAATAGTGCTTCAAGATGAGACATTATTAAATTTCACAGCGAAAAATTAAACCAAAGAAAATACAGGAGGATTTTTTCTGAGAGCAAATTTGACTATAGTAACGGCACCTATTTATGGTGATATTGACAGCCCTCCTGTCAGCTTCAAAAGATAGAAGGTCAGACATGATCTCTGCGGTGGCTCCACCCAATTTCTATTGGAAAAGACGATATTAAACTTTATCAGATCAGATAATAGAAAGCGAGAGAACTTGGAATATGCAGAAACTAAAGGGAAAATTTCTTCTTAATTCAGCAATCAGCCCTAACCTGACAAAACTTGTAAAAGTCTTCAAGGTATGCCTTGTAGAGAGTATTCCTCATTATTTCAATATTCATATCATCCAAGTCCTACAGCAAATGGAATAAACCAGCAACCAGAAAATATAAAATCAAAGGTATTTTAATACCAGGACAGTATAGAATAGCCCAACTTCGACAATGATGACCCTCCTAATATTAATAAAGATGAGATCAAATTATGGCATAACATAGTCAGTAAAAACAGCAAGCGCATCAGATTTTCTGAAACTACATAACTTGTGAAGCGAGCAAGGATTATAATACATACCTCTGATGTAATACATTCAGAAAAGTACGGTGCTAGTGGTGTGTCAACAAGCACTAATCTATAAAGCTCCCGCATATTCTGAGCAACAGCCAGCGTAGCAATGCTGAGGGGGAAAAGAGAGAGTTTTAATAAAAATTTAATGAACTATACAAAATTCCAAAAGAAATTATGTAGGAGTAACCAACCGTACCTGTCAAACATGCCCAAAGGGTGGCATTTCTCCAATAGCTCTTGAACATCTCTCTCATGCAAGGTTCCGGTAACAATCAAGACAACATTGTCTATCATGTGACCATATCTGGAAGAAATAGCAGAAAATGTTACTCTTTTCCTCTCTAAACCATTTACTATGAATGAAACTAAGGAGACCAAGTTGGGCCAGCCAAACACAACATTAATCCATTCTACTCAATGTTTTTGCGGGCTTGATTGGAGCTCACAGAAATTTGAAACTAAGTTGAATTAATAATTAATATGCAAAAAAATTTAGCAAGAAATTTTCAGTAGGTACGTATCATGCAATTATTTTGATAAATGACAATGAAACCATAAAGGCTAATTGGAATAAGAATGTTTTTTGAAAATCTCATATCCTAAATATATAAGATTACTATAGGGGATGGGTTAGTGACCAATGTTTGACAATGGATTCAAATGGGGCATTATATGCAAACTCTAAGGTTTAAACACAAGACTTAGATTGGAAAACCCGTACTCTTTCTTTTACAAATAGCCCAGGTGTATAATAAAAACACAGAAACGTCATGAAAAAGACAAAGGCAGCATACGTGATATACTCTAAGAAGGTTGACATAGGCTCGGTGGCTTGGCACAACATGTGCTTATACTCATCAACCAGTTTAAGAGTGCATTTCTCCACAATAGTAGTAGTATGCAATGGAGAAGGTTCTGCAAGCAAGATAAAAAATCAGTAATATGATCAATGACACTAAAAAAGGCCACCCACCCCAGCAAACTGCACACCCATATCAAGTTTAAATAGTTTAATTCATCACAAATTCAACTCAACTCAACATATAAGAGTATAATTCACATCCCCAATCCAACAATTCACACCGGATCAAATTTTAAACTCTAAATCCCGAATTTCAACAACACCGAATCAATTAAACAACTATCCACATGCACAAACAATCATCAATAACCAAATGTAATTAATCTGCATTGAACACTCCCCAGTCAAAGCATTCAATTACCATAAATTAACTAAAAGTCCAAAAATTTCACCTAAATTCCTTCTCAATCCACCAAAAAAAACAATAAAACCACAAATCAGAACAAAATTAACTATTCACGGACTGAAATTTACATAAAATTCCACCAAAATCGAAACTTTCGCATCCATAACGAAAGAAACAAAACAGAATTGAGCATGAAAACGCACCATTTTGGAGGTAGGGACCGTATTCAGTAGCGGAGAGGTGCATCTTGATGTCGTCAAGGGTTTCGCACTGACACAAATTGTTATAATCGGCGGCCGTCAACAGCCCCGCACGGTGGCCCCTCACGATCGCCTCCAGGTACCCGCCGTGTATGTTAAACGTCATTGCTTCGAATCCGTACATCTTCGAAAACCTTCGAATCGAAACCGCTAGGGAAAAAATGGTGCGTTTGTAGATCAGATTCGTTGCAGAAAATGAATCTGCTGATTGATAATAATTAAACCGTTTGATAATAAAATTAATAAATTAATACCAAGAGCCACAGCATTTGCTTGTTGTCAAAATGTATAATTTGGAAGTAAATTTCCGAGAATTTATCTTTTTCGAAGTTTAGTCCGTATTTTCTAGTCTTAATTTTTTTTAAAAAAAACTTCGAAAATATCTCCAAAATTTTTAATTTTTTAATTTTAGTTTAATTATATGTTTATTTTTTTTTATTTGTTTACTATATATGTTTTGTAGTTTTTTATTTTTATTTTTTATATAATATAATATAATATATGATTTATAATTTTTTTTTTTTTGCTTGTTGTGACTTATATATAAAAATTACATCTATAAATAAAATAAAAACGATTAATTATATATCAAAATGAAAATAATATATAAAACTACACATTATTAAATTTAATGTCAGTCAGTGCATTATCACGCTCATGATCCCTCTCCGTTGACATCTTCCTTATAAGTTATAACACATCACTTAATGTACGTTTCATTATCTTATGTTAATCCTCAATTCCTTTTTGTCGATCCTCCATCATCGGCACGCGATCATCCATAGTCTTCTACCGATCTTCGTTTGAGCCTCTTCTATTGAAATGATGTGATCACGTAACAAAATGATTATGGGATCACCACTAGCTACATGATGAAAAGCATTAGATGGACCATCGCCATTTGAGCCTACTAAAAGGCGAGGGGGATGAGGATGAAGATCAACCTGTGACGATCGATTATGCATCATATCAAATAGAAAAATAAAATAAAAATTAAATGAATGAATCACTTTGTTTCATGAATATACAAGTCATTTTGTCATATATATCATGAAAACATTCTCTGCAAATGTGCAATAGAGGCTTCCATGTCGTATGAATCATTGGTTAATGATCATCGAATGCTCGAAGGAGGCCAACTCGTCATCCAAATTGAGCTCAAAATAATGCAAGAGTCGGTGATGATCATGCCATATGGAATGCTCGTCTTAATATATGCATTAACCTGAAACAAATGTCCAATAATAAGAGCTCATATATCCACCATACGACATTATAGAAACAAAATAATTTTGTAGGCATTGTCAAGTATAAATACAAATAAATTAATTAGTATAATATTTTATTACCTGAATTATACAGTATAGCAAGATAATGTCTAAAATATTGACATCATGTGCGTGACCTATACGCGGCACGATGATCAACTGAATGACATCCTCTACATGCTGGATGCCTAGCTTGATGTACCTCCGCTCGAACGCATGTAATATGCCATCTAAAACAAGGAGCGTCTGTATTCCGTGAGCCTCGGTACCACCACCCTATCCATGGAAGCTCTTTGATCAGACCATGCTTTGTACTATCAGCCATCGTGGAGGACAAACTGCATATCATCCACAATCGGACACCTCAAGACCTCACATATCAGGTCGGACGTAATATCCAACCTCCGCCTGAACAACCAAGTCGAAAACTGAAATGGCGCCTCTAGACCGATTCTCGTTCGATATTACTGATGAATATCCGGCATAATCGATCATAGACTTGGGTAAAGTAAAAAAATTGATTCATCTCATCTCGCACAATAGGTCGACCTATCCATATCAGACGATATTTTTTATATCTGTTGCATGTACCCCAATAATAGGAGGTGGTATATCATGTTTCAGGTGTATATGTCATATCTCTCACAGCAGCTGAGTCCCACACAGTCGTGAGACCCAGCTATTGTGAGAGAGATGACATATACACCCGAAACATAATATAATTTTTCCAATAATAGATCGTATTCTCCAAAAATTATGGTATTGACTGAATGTCTCATTGTTGGGGAAGTAATAAGGAACAAGACCAGCCATTAACTTCGGAAAATAGTTCGTCAATCCTAAGAAATTCGGAGAAAATTTTGAAATTTCTAAAAAATTTTGGTTTAAACTTTGAAAATTTTAAGTATTTCAGAGACAATTTCAAATATCTAAAGAAATAATGGATAACTCTGAGTTTTTTGTCATATTATGTTCACTTCGGAGACCTCGACTATTTATATTTTGAAATTTCGGAGATCCGAATAATTGACTCGGATCTCTTAACGACTTTAGAGATTCGAAGTAAATTCTTCGGATCTTCAAAGTTTCAAATAAAAAAATAATAATAATAATTAAGACTTCGGAGAATACAAGGTAAACTTCGGAAAAGATGGATTCTCCAAAATATACTTCGAATAATTGATATTTTGGCAAATGATAAAAAAAAATTGAATCTGTTTTTGTTGGATTTCCCATTTTTTATTCTTTTGTTTTGTAGGTGCGAGATTTTTTAATTTTGGGCTTGGGCTTGGTGAATCTGGCTAATTTACCACAATAATATTCAAAGTACAATTACCAAAATACTATAGGGGTTTAGAAAGTTAAAAATGGGGGCTAAATCCTAATGTTGGACTTCTGAGCCCGTTTAGTACCCTCATCCATTTTGGATTTTTCATTTTAAAAGTAAAAATTTTATAGGTAATTTTCATTTAGCTCCCCTATGATTTTACCTAATTATAAATCGATCTATCTAGCTTTGATAGTACTCAAAAGAGTAACGTTACATTTCTTTTTATAAGCATAGTAGGATAACTATAACTCAAATCTCCTTTTAGATAAAATCTAAATTTATTTTTTTATCTCCTTATTTTTATGAATGGAATTCAAACTCCAAAATTCTTGTATAATTTCAATGATTTTACTAGTAGCATAATCAAGATATATAAAATTCGTATCTCAATTGATGTGTCATATGATGATGCGATATTTATTTATTTATTGACATGTGTTACAATATTAATAAATCAATAATAGATAATAAAATATATAATTAGGGAGTGTCTTGGGAGACAATCCACGAAGAATATCAGTTACAGTCTCTAAATTTAGGTCAAAATTATAAAACTCAAATCTTTAAAAAAATTTAATATATATTATAACAAGTAAGCCAAAATAATATATCTTGATAAAGTATGATCACAATTATGTAACTGTAATATATTATAGACAAAATATCGATTTTACAAGGATTTTTTTTAATCAATTTTGTAAACCTCAACAGAGATCTCTATCTAATAAGTGGGAGTAGAAGATGAAATGGAAGAAGAAAAGAATGGAAAAAGATTATAAATAAGAATGAGTTGATATTTTTAATAGATTACAATTGTTTTGGTTACAGGACCTTTGATTTTTATTTTTATTTTTGTTAAAAAAATGTGAATATTTATATCAATATCTTCCGTAAACCCTCTACAATATGTAAAAAATAATAATTTATATACAGTTTTGAGCTTTTGTTAATCTTTTATCACACATTTATTTATAGTAATAGACAGTTAATTAAAATTTAATTATTTATAAATTTTTATTTAATAACCATCCATCATGATTTGTAAAAAAAGTTAACTAAAATTCGATTCAACACCAAATTCAAATTATAAAAATAATGAACATTTTCTATTTTTTACGAATTCGATCGTCATGTCCAATAAAGCCCAAGCAGAGGTCAGTCAACAAACCCTAAACCAATTTTTAGTGCGCACACAAAAATCAAAATCGAAATTTTAACTTAAAATTATAATCGAAATTTAACAAAATTTATATTTTTTGAAGTCTATTAAGATTCATATATATATATATTATTTATCGATAAAAATTATA
>SKCR01001574.1:0-36561 GCA_019454045.1 Zanthoxylum bungeanum | reverse complement strand
GCAAGCAGATAATGGATGCTGCAAGAACTACCAATGCAAAGACCATGGGCCCTGTGCCATTACCTACCAAGAAGCGGATCTACTGTGTTCTCAAATCCCCACACGTGCACAAGGATGCCAGGTTCCATTTTGAGATCCGAACTCACCAACGCCTTATTGATATTCTATACCCAACTGCTCAAACTATAGATTCTTTAATGCAACTTGACCTTCCTGCTGGAGTTGATGTAGAGGTTAAGCTCTGATGAACCAGTCCTGCGCCATTAGTAAATTTCTCGAGTTTATGTAATTTTCCCTGTTGTTTCTAGTTTCACGCATAGTTATGACTTGTAGATTTCCTGTCAAATCATGTCAATTTATATATTATAAAAAGTAAGATTTCTTTATATTTGAAATATTAAGAGTGGGTCTCCCCTATCCCCAGTATTTTAATTTATTGTTACTTTCCAATTTAAAATTGTCTATCACTTCAAACAATTCAACCTTTTTATTTTCACTCGAATTATTATTTTATTTTACTAAATTTATTCTCCATGGATCGACCCCGGACTTACCAGGTTATTTTATTACTTTGACATTCTTATATTTGGGAGTAAATAACCATTTTGTGAGTGTGTAAGTTTTTGGTGCAGTTGCCGGGGAAAATAATTTAGATAGAATAATAATTTAACATCCTTGCATTTTTTTTTTTTTATATTTTTTATATTTTCTGCATCTCATTTTTTTTTATCACTACATTTGTATTTTTTTTCTTTTGTCATTTATTTTAACTTTTTTCTTTCACTTGTTTATTATTTTTTCTTTTTGTAAGTTTTACATTTGCATATCTAAATTTTAGCATACAATCTGCATTTAGATTGCATGAGACATTAGTCTCGATCATTTAGCAGTAGATTTAGTAGAGAGTCACCATCACCTTCACCGTCAGTTAAAATGGTCGATAACCAAAATGAAAACCCACCTAACCGAGATAAAAATCCAATTGATCAGGTAGAACGTGAGTCACAGCATGGAGATCTTAATCATCCTAGGACACTCAGAGAATTCATGAATTCCACTAAGACATGATCACTATCTTGTATTGTTTTTCCCCAGATGCAACACGTTTCAATTTTAAACCATGTGTCATCCAACTTTTACCCACATTCCATGGTCTAGAATCAGAATATCTTATTAGCATTTAAGGAAATTCGAATATGTATGTAATACTTGCATAGACCAAAATTGAAGCATGAATATAATTCGACTCAAGTTTTTTCCTTTTTCTTTAAAGGATAAAGCTAAAATTTGACTGCAGAACCTTAAGTCAAGATCCATCAGAACATGAGATAATTTGTGAGAGCTATTTCTGAAAAAATTATTTCCCCATCACAAGACGAACTCATTTAAGAGGAGAATCACAACTTTCACACAAGAGTCGGGGAAACAGTTTATCAATGTTGGGAGAGATTTAAATAGATGTTGAATATTTATCCACATCACGGGTTTGAAATATGGAGGCTGGTTTCCTACTTCTACGAGGGTTTAACACCTCAAGGTAGACAAGTTGTGAAAATGATGTGATTGTGAGTTTAGGGACAAAAGTCCTGAAGATGCACTAGATTATTTAAAACAAATAACATATAATGCACAATACTGGGACACAATTGGCACTTATGAGTCATCTGTAAAATCACATGCATCTGGTAGAGGCATGTTTAACCTTAGGGAAGACCATGATTTTTCTGTTAAATATGTATCTCTGGGTAAAAAAAATTGAGGCATTAGAAATGAGGAAGAATGATCATGACAAGTCAATTCAAGAAGTCACATGTCAAATCTGTAATTCAAATGAACATGTCACACAAGTTTGCCCAACCTTGCCAGCCTTGTAAGAATATCTCTATGACCAAGTCAGTTCTATAAACACCTTCAATATACCAAATCCAAACCCATACTCCTAAACCTACAATTCTGGTTAGAGAAACCATCCAAAATTCAATTGGATGAATGATAACCAAGCACTACCATTGCAACAACCTCCCCAAATATACCAAAATTTCCAAAATTCTCAGAATTATGCACCATATGTCTCACCACCTAGGAAAACCCTTGAGGATACCTTGTATGCATTCATTGCGAAATAGGAAGCCATCAATAACCAAAATGTGCAAACATTGATTGATCTTAAAGGTATTTTTTCCTAAATCACATCTGCATTGACCATTTATGAGAAATGAAAGTTTCATGCACAACCACAGTCAAACCCCAATAGTCATTAAAACTCTCACGATGGTAGTTCTGTTAGTCAACACATAGACAAAGTCAAATCTATTATTTCTCTTCGCAGTGGTAAAGTCATCCACAGACCTATTCTTGAACCTCGTGAAATTGAAAATAAGTCAGCTTCAGAGGGTAAGGAATCGGTTGATGAACAATTACCCATCGTTGATAATAACGATTTTTCACATGCACATTCATTTCCTCAAGCATTAAAAATAAAGAAATTGAACCATTCCCCAGAGATATATGAAATATTCAAACATGTGATGATCAATATTCATTTGTTAGATGTCATCAAACAAATACCATCTTATGCTAAATTTTTTAAAGACTTGTGCACCGTTAAAAGAAGACATCAGGTAAGAAAGAAAGTTTTTCTAGTCGAACAGGTAAGTTTCATTCTCTAAACTAATAATGCATTAAAATACAAAGATCCTGGTTGTCCAACTATTTCATGTATTATTTGAAATCATACAATTGAACATGCATTGCTTGATCTTGGAGCTAGTGTCAATTTGCTTCCATTATAGGCTTACCAACAACTTAATATTAGCGAGTTAAAATCAACTTCAACAACTCTTTTACTTGCCGATAGATCAGTCAAGATACCAAAAGGAATTGTGGAAGACGTGTTATTACAAGTCGATAAATTCATATATTATGTGGATTTTATTGTCTTGGAAACACAACCAGTAGCAAACAGTTACAATCTAATTTGCTTCCATTTTAGGTTTACCAACAACTTAATATTGGCCAGTTAAAACCAACTTCAACAACTCTTTTATTTGCCGATAGATCAGTCAATGTACCGAAAAGAATTGTGGAAGACGTGTTATTACAAGTCGATAAATTCATATATCCTGTGGATTTTATTGTCTTGGAAACACAACCTGTAGCAGACAGATACAAGCTAATTCCTGTAATATTTGGTCGTCTATTTTTAGCAACAATTAATGCCTTAATAAATTGTAGGAATAAATCATGAATTTGTCTATTGGTAATATGACGTTGGAGCTTAATGTTTTTAACATGTGCAAACAACCATACGATGAGGACAATAAAAACGAGAGCATGGAACTAATTGAACCAATTTTGGAGGAACATATTCAGAAGAATCTATTAGGGGTGGGCATTATAGGATTCGGATCGGATCGGACCGAATTCGAATCTGATCCGATCCGATTCGATAAGAGTTGATTTGTTTGGTTCGATTGGATTTTGAGTCCTTATCGGATCGGATCGGATTTGATCCGATAATTATCGAATCGAATCAGATTTATTCGATCCGATTTGATATCTTAACGAATCAGATAAATTCGATTTGATAACAGATCCGAATCCGATAGAGTATCCGATTTGATAAAGAATCCGATAGTTGATTCGATTTGATAATGGATCCGATTTGATAAAATTGATTTGAATTTTAAGTTATTTGATCTGATTCGATAAAATTGTTATGAATTTATAAATTTTTGGGTCAATTTTTCGAATCAGATCCGTTATCGAATCAGATTTGTTATCAAATCGAATCTACTATTAGATTTATTATCAAATCAGATTCTCTATCGGATTCAGATCTATTATCAAATCAGATTCTCTATCGGATTCGAATTTATTATCAAATCAGATAAAATCCTATTCGATCCGATAGTTATCAAACTTATCTGATTCGATCCGAAATTCGACAAACAAACCAAACACAATTTGATCGGATTCGAGAGCCAGATCCGATCCGATGCCCTTAGAATCTATCTAATCCTATCGAAATTTATACAGCTAATTTTCTTGAATCAAGTATGCAATTAGATTCGGATTTACTAATGATTTTTAACTTGATTCTACAAAGGTACTGGAAGACGATGAAGAGAAGTAAAATTTTGAGGAACTATGAACACTTTAAGAAGAAAAACATGAGGAAGCACCCAAATTTGAATTAAAGACTTTGGTAGAATGATTGAAATATGCATTTCTTGGAGATGAACAAACTTACCATGTGGCAATTTCTTCCTCTCTCACAAGCGATCAAGAAGATAAGTTGTTAAATATGTTGAGATAACATAAACTGGCAATTGGATGGACTTTAAAAGATATAAAAGGCATTAATCCTTTGATATGCACACACATAATACATTTAGAAGATAATGTCATAACATATCGTCAACCTTAAAGAAGATTAAACCCTTACATGAAAGAAGTGGTAAAAATAGAAGTCCTTAAACTTCTTGATGTAGGCATTATCTACTCTATCTCCGATAGTTAGTGGGTAAGTCCTACACAAGTTGTGCTAAAAAAGCCTAGAATAACTGTAGTAAAAAATGACAAAGGATAATCAATTCTAACTCGAATCTCATCTAGTTGGCATATGTGCATTGATTATAGAAAATTAAATGACGTTATTAGAAAAAATCATTTTCCTTTAACCATTTCTTGACTAAATTTTGGAAAAAGTAGCAGGACATCCCTACTGTTGCATTCTTGATGGTTACTCATGTTATTATCAAATCCCTATTGCTTTAGAAGACCAGGAAAAGACCACATTCACATGTCCCTTTGAAATATTTGCATTTAGGAAAATATCATTTGGATTTTGTAATGCACCAACAACATTCTAACGATGCATGTGGGATTCACGTGACCACTTCACGTGACCACTTCACGTGACCACTTTTGAGTGACCTAGAATTGTTCATGAGTCATTTCATTGTGGGATTCTAAATTGGTTTGTGTTTTGATTCAAAAAAATGTATGTATGTAATTAGAATATATGTATGTTAGTTGTATAATATGTGTTGATGGTGATTTTGATGCTAAAATTTGATTTTAGTTGTATTGAAGTATTATGAGAAAATTGGAAGTGTTTAGTGCTGGTTTGAAGTTGTAAATGCTCACTGCCTAGAGCAGCGTCACGACTCTGACCCTTCAGCGTTGCGACACTGAGCATCAGACCTAGGAAAGTCGCGACTCCCACTCTTCCGCGTCACAACGCCGAGACGTTTAGCTCTCGCAGTTGCTATCGCACTTTGGAGCCTCTTGACGCTCAAGCTTATGCGTCGCGCACGCAGAGCTAATGGACACTGAAACTTCATTTTCTCCGTTCCGGAGTTTCCGCACTCCGTTTGGGTCCCCATTTTGTCCTACGTACTCGAAACGAAATTTAGTTTGTCCTACGTACTCGAAACGAAATTTAGTTTTACATAAAATATTTTAAAATACACCATGCTAGATATCCGCAGGTTAGACCCACTTCCGCTGTGCGGGGCTCTAATCTAACTCCACATTTGCCCCAACAGTTTTGATTTCCTTTACTTTAAATTACTTTTTTGATTTACTTTAATTTACTATTTTGATTTCCTTTACTTTAATTTTGCCGACAATATCTAAACTTTTTGACTTTCATGATCTATTTTACTATTCATCTCACAATTATCATTTTGCAGATTCTAGTGCCTTTATTACTCACCCTTTTTCAGGATCTATAAATACAGCTCATCATTTCTCTCTTCGACACATCCAAATAAGAGAGAGCAACAATGGAGAAAACTTCAAGACAACGAGTCATTAATGTTTGTGTATTTTGTGGATCTAGCTCTAGAACTAAACCAGAATTTGTTGAGGCTGCAAAAGAATTGGATAGAATTGTGACAGAAAGAAGCATGCACTTAGTATATGGCGGTGACAATCTTGGATTGATGGGATATGTTTCAAAGGCCGTGCAAGAAGGAGGCAATCAAGTTTTAGCACATGCTCATGTATATCATTTTCGGCCTTGAAAACTTCAGAATTAGAACATCTTGTCAACAGTAAAGTTGTAGATTTTTTAGTTTTCTTTAATCTAAAAGTAGAATCACCTCAATTCGATATCAGATTAAAATGTTATGGCCAAAATACGAATATTACGCATGGTTGGAATTTCTGCTCATTTATATATTGTTAGAACGCCCTTTCAAGTTTTTACCCTCCAAAATCCAAATGTCATGTCCATTTTTCTAGTTATGCATCCAAAGTATTATTTCACCTATATAAGAAATAAAAATCACAAAACATAAATTTAATTATTATTTTATAAATATTATAAATTAAGGGGATTAATGAAACTACAAGTGTAAAATGATTAATTTTTCTTTTAATAAATGTGTATTTTTTAGTGTTCATCATTGGTGTTATTGACAGAGTTTGATATAGAGTACATCACTAAGAAAGTAATTAATGGGTGCATCATGGCTAATTTTTAGCACAACAACCTATTGAAGGAGATATGTACGATTTGAGTTTTTAGACGAAGAAGTAAAAGCAATAGCCGTACAAGGTTGGAAGATGTATTTTAACGAGGCCGTAAATTACAAAGGAGCAAACATCAAAGTCATACTAGTAACCCCGAACGGTGAATCTTTGCCAATAGCTTGGAGATTAACCTTTGGAGTCACCAACAACATGATTGAATATGATGCGTGCACATTCGAATTAACAGCATTGATAGCCTTGGGGGCGGAAGATGTAGAAATTTTTGGAGATTCATTGTTAATAATTCGCCAGATATAAGAAGAATGTGAGCTTAAGGAATAGAGGTTAAAGCCATATTTTTCCACCTCAAGAATTTGATACAAAGTATCCCGAGGTGTACATTCTAGCACCTACCTAGGGAAGAAAACCAAATGGCAGATGCCTTGGCCACTCTAGCTTCAATATGAGAGAATTCGGAAAAACTAATCATGAGACCCTTAATATTGACTACAACTAGTAAACCTAATTAAGAAATAGAAAGGGTCATGGAGGTCGAAAGAGGAGATGGGAAGCCATGGTAAATTACCTGGATTAGTGGGAATTTTCAGATGGAGCTGACAGAAAGTACATATTAGCCATCCAGAAGTTAGTTTCTCAATTTATCAGCCTAAAAGGGGATTTTTATAAGCGATAGCCCAATGGAGTACAATTGAATTGCCCGAAAGAGAAGGAACCCAAGAAGATGATGGAAGAAGTCTATGTAGGGTTGTGTGGGCCACATATGAGTGGGCTAAATTTGTCAAGAAAAATTTTGAGACAAAAGTTTTATTAGTTGACCATGGAAATAGATTATGTGAAATTGGTAAAACAATGCCACAATTATCAATCCCACGGATATCTAAACCACCTAGTGCCAATAGAGTTACATGTGTTTTCAGAATCTTGACCGTTTTCAGCATGGGGTATTGACATGATCAGGGAGATCAAACCGCAAGCACCTAATAGACACCAATTCATAGTGGTAGTAGTAGACTATTTCTCTAAATCGGTAGAGGCCGAGTCCTTCTACAATGTCACAGCCAAACAGATGGCTAAGTTCATAGAACGAAACAGCATCTGTCGATATGGGATGCCACACCATGTGGTAACAGACAATGGGGTGCATTTTCAGGGAGAAACCAAAGCCATGTTAAAGCAATATGAGATTGGACACTACAAGTCTTCGCTATATAGACTACAAACGAACGGGGCACTAGAGGCTGCTAACAAAACTCTGAAGAGGATCTTGGCTAAGATGACATAAACTTATAAAATTGGGTAGACAAACTACCATTTTCATTATGGGGTATATAACGTCGGTCAGAATGGCCACAAAAGCACACCTATTTTTTAGTATATGGAATGGAAGCGGTACTACCAGTAGAAGTTGAGGTGCAATCAATATAGGTTATGATGGAGAAAACGTGTCTGAACAAGAATGGGCCAAGAAGATATTCAAACAATTTGTTATGTTAGATGAAAAGAGAATAAGGGTGTTGTATCACACCAAATTGTACTAGAAGAGGGTAGCCCGGGCTTTCAACAAAAAAGTCAAGCCTAGAAAGATTAAGGAAAGGGATATGTACTGAAACAATCAAGACCACTGACAATGGACTTAAGGGGAAAATACAGACCCAATTAGGAATGGCCCTATTTGGTTAAGAAGATTCTGAAAAATGGGGCACTGCGATTGTTGGATTTAGAAGGAAACGAGTTCACCAAACCTATCAATCTGGACAGGCTGAAGAAATACTTTGCATAAAAAAAGCCCGTTTGGTCGAAAATCCTCAAAGGACAGCCTATGCAAAAAAAAAAAAAAAAAGCCACCCGCTAAATCAAAAATGATTTAGGTAAAAGTTAGGGATAAGTGGGTAATAAAATTAGTTAGTTGGAAAATCCAAAAGGGCCAACTAACGACATATGTACCCTTCATAATGAAACAATAAGTGTATTCACATATTTTTTTTGGAATACATTGTCCCCATAATGTATTCGCACATGTACTAAGGAAAAATGCTAAATTTTTATTTAAATAAACTTCCAAAAGTGTTCATAAATGCACAATGGTAGCCAAAGTAGAAAACTCAAAGCAAGCATGCATAAATCATCATCTTTATTTTTTCAATACAGGTTTGAACCCAATGAGCCAGCTGGGGACCCATAGTTATTTGGTACATGGGCAGACTCTAGGGTGATAATAGTTTAAACGCGAAATCGAATCTACTTTTCATGGAAATAGTCCAAGAAACAGCAAGTCATTGGGCCGTTTTAGAAAATGCACCTACCAGAAACAAGGTGCGGAGAGCACTCATACTGTATGTGAGGTCTAGTAGGAAGATAGAAAAAACTGGCTTGGAGACCGGGGAGTGGCACACAATGCCCGAAGATATCAATGGTAACATGGCGGAGATACCACCAACGACATATCCATAAAATCCTAGCACGAGACACTTGTTGTAGCCACTCCTTCTATGCATCATAAGATAGATTCTTCTCCACTATAGCACAAGCTAAATGATGCCGGGGTCTATAGAAGGCGAAGATGGCTGACGACGGAGTAGTGATATGTTGGATAATTATGACCCATAGCATCACTATTTGTACAGAACATGATATTGTTGTACAAATTAACTATGTGACAAAGGAAATTGCTCTTTTATCATTTGTAATTGGATTACCTGGATATATAAATGATAAAAGTCCTTATGATTAGTTCCGGACCACAAAGGTTTAATCATTAAATATCCCTAGTCGTAGTATTATCGAGACTGGACATCGATAATGCAGAATAGGCTAGTATTACACTTGTGCGTGTTATGGAAGCGTAACGGCATAGTTCACATATATTTGGGTATTTGATACTCATGAAAGTGTAATAGGAGGTTCTGTTTACCGATGGTACGGAAACAGTTTCGCTCTGGATAGACCCCTCGGAATCCCATTGGTAGTATGACTATGTGTCTATGGGAATCCGAATCAGGGTAGGTGTATTTGGTCTTAACCTAAGACTTGCATCGCTAATACTTGCAACAATCAGTATACTTTGGTTTTGGTCGTCCAGGGCTTTAACAGGTTCCGTGTACGCCTCTTCTGCGTATACTGAGAATCATAGTGCATTGGGTGTGATGTCAAGATGGAAGTATCACTTCAGTCATATGGAGAAGATGATCACGCATGGATATAGAATTGGTACTCTAAGTGTTATAGCCATCAGGGAAGTATGACTAGGTCATGACTTTCCTATCATAAAGAGACTAGTTGCTAGTGATCCGATATATGCTTTGTACGGGGCAGACACAATTCCAGCCCCAGGCCTAGCATGTGACATCTGATACTGGATCGTAATGCGCAATACTACGTATACTACGCCTGACAAAGATCTTGTATTCCGTAGAAGAATATTTCTGGAGAATTGGGTAGACACGGTGCTTTGCTAGAAGCCAACCATGTCTTGTAAATCGGTAAGTACGTGGTACCGGGTACGCATGTGTTCGGATAGTCCGATGACCGTATTTACTGCCAACATATCCATGGATCTTTTGGGTCGCATCCCAAAGATTCACCGATGATGTTTGACTCGAACAATATTAATCTGGGATTAATTTAGAGAGAGAAAATTAATCTGGGATTAATTACGGCAAGAATTCATCTGGATTAATTATCAGAGAAAGAATTAATATGGGATTAATTGCGTCGAGAATTTATCTGGGATTAAATTCGTCGAGAGGAGAGAACGCGATTAATTTGGAATTAATCGGTAAAATAAATTTAATAGTTAAATTAGATTTTACTATTTAATTTATTTAATTGGGCTAAATAATATATTAGATATATTAATTAAAATCGAATTTCAACGGGAAATTAAATTGGATTTTAATTTTAGCGAACAAATTAATTTGGAATTAATTCGCGAGCGATTTTCGTAATAATTTTACTGGGTATTATTATTTAATTAAATTGGATTTAATTGTGCCACGACGGAAAATTTGTTTAATCGGATTAAATGAATTCGAGCCCGAAGTGTGTTGAGCAAACCTACTTGAATTTTGAATTTAAAGTGGGGCCCACTTCACTTACATCATTAGTCACATTTGGTGATTGAAATGGATGATGGATTTTGGTGGAAACTTGTAAAACACTCAACACATTTAATTTTAGAAATTAATCTCTCTCTCTCCCTTACATTTGGCCGAATGACCTTAAATGGAATTTGGCCAAATGGCCTTTTTTTTTTTCTCTTGGCCGAATGGCCACAAAATTAAAAGGAGCAAAATGCCAAATTGCATGTGGCCATTTATTTATTTGGTTAAGGCCGAAAGATTCAAAACAACAAAAAATGGCTTCTTTTCTTGGTTTTTGCGAGAAGCAATTAGCTTCTTTTACAGACTGCTCTCTGACTTCTCTCATCAAGACCGAAAAGAAAGAAAAGCAAATGGCTTCTCTTTTGAAGAGTAAAATGGTCTCTGACCTAAGCCATTGGCCACTGTTTTTTCTTTTTGAAGGAAAAGGCAATTGGCTTTCTCCTTTTAGAAAGGTTGATGGCCTCTGTTTTTGCACATAGGGCCGATTGCTTCTATTTCTCTCTCGGGCAAATTTATTTCTCCTTGGGAGATAAAATTTGTTCCATTTGTTATTGCTAGCATATATGGGAGTCAAGTGATGGTGATAGGGATACTCACCCATGAGCTTGGAAGCTTCCACATCCATAAAAGTTTTGAACTCAAGCCGATCAATATAAGTCCTCCGCAACTTATTTTTATTTTTATTCACACACGAATCACGCTTAGAGATCCTGTGGCATGTCTAGGACACTAACAATGGTATCCGAGCGAGATCTAAGCTTGATTTAATTTCTAGGGTTTGTAAACTTTAATTTGGGATTTTATGCTTGGAGTATGTATTTTCTTAAATTGATGGTTTGGTTGAGCTTGTATGATGTTTAATTGGATTTGTGCATTATTGATTTTGTGATAAATTGATTAGATCAAAAATCCCCAAAAACCATACTTGGCCGATTACTACCCTATGAAGCTCATGGTTAATTTTTGAATTAGACAATTGGATATGTTGATTCACATGAAATTGAATGTTAATTTTTGATTTAATTAGATTGAAATCAAAATTGGATGTTAATTTCATGTATTGCCGTGAGTATGAAGCATGTTGGAATAGATTGATTGTGCTTTAATTTGTGTTGGACATAAATTAAAATGTTAAGTATAATTAATTAAATTAATTGGTATTTTGGAAATATTAGATTAATTGATTAATTGTACTAATTACACTTGAATTGAACTAATATGTAATTTGGAATGATATATTAATTTAATTTATTGTATTTGGGCTAATGGGTTTGGTTGGGCCAAATTTTAGTCTTTGATTATATTTGGGCCTAAACCATTTCCATAAAGTCCAAAATATAACTATTGGGCCTTTAGTAATTTAATTGGGTCTAATGGGCCAAAATTGATTCTATGGCATAGGGTGATTCCTATTGGGCCTAGGCATTATGGGTTAGATCCATTTTGGCCAAAAGTCCAAGCCTAAAGAATTAATTAAAAGCTCATTGGAATTTAATTGAATAGTATTTGATACTAATTGGGCCTTTGAGACTCATTAAGAATGAATTTGGAATCCAAGTCTTTAAGGCACATAAATAAGTGTAATTATTTAATTTGGAATTAAATATGAATTAGTATTGGATACAATTTAAATTGGATTTAAAATTATAGTTCGATATAATTCAAGAATACTTACTTTGAGTATTTATTCTTAAACGAATTTGACTCGAGCAAATCAAATCGTTGTATGAACATTGGATGGTCATTAATTAAAGATTAATTAATTGGATTAGATTGATTGAATAATATGCTTTGTGTGAATACTTGGATATATGTATGAATAATGTATATCGAATGGATATTAGAAGGGTGAGGGCAATTTTGGAAATTGTTGTAATAAATTTAGAATTTATTAAATTGGACCTGCGTGTCCAGCCTATTACCTCTTTTCTCATTGTATTTCTCTTCTCACCAATTCCCCTCAATGTAAATGAGGTTTCTTTAGAAGTATTATGTAATTGGGTAGAAGTAAGAATAGTGCTAGCGGGAGAGAGGAAAGAGAGAGATTTGTTCTAGGAACAATTTGTTGTATATCCATCCGCATATCATTATTATTTTATTCGCGCCTTATTATGCTTTTAGAATGCATGCTTATGGGTGTATGATGAGACCTAATTAAAGATAATAAATTGGTTGCCAACACGCGACAAATACCCTCATTTTATATTAAGCGTTTTTCCTTCCTTTGAGTGATTCTCTCTCAAGATCCAAGATTGGCATTGGTTTGTTGGTCAAAGTCAAGACCTTTGTCCATCGCGGATGTGTTTGAATCACGAAAGCTTTGTTCCATATTGTACGCCTTGGGCAAGTTGTGATTTGTTGGCCAAAGTCAAGGTCACTTCTTGTTCATCGGCCTCGATTACGAAGCTTTCCCACTGTCAATGGGTCAGGCTTAACTAGAATCATTAAGCTTGTTGAGCCAAAGCCAGGGCTTAGTTGATTTAGAGGAAAATGTTAGGCAATATATTGGATATATTGGCATATATTGGATATATGTTTCGGACTTGGAGGTCCACCTACTGGATCTGGGAATTGGATGAGATCCAATTGATCTTAGAGATCTACCTAGTTAAGTTTCATACAACTTGTTGGCCAAAGTCAAGGTTGTATGTTATTTAACGGGATCCTAGCCCACTAGGAAAGTAGGTTTCCCGAGTACTCCACATAGGGTTAGAGGCTCGCCGAAAAATAGTGGGAGGCAAGTATTAAATTTGCAATTTCGTTTAAATACTTGCCAATACGCGCTCATTTCATTTTTCGTCATTAATTATTTAAATATATTAGTTGGACTAATATACAATTGTTGTTTTAATTTAACAGTTGGACCGTATTCAAACTACTTCATTTGTAGTTGGTTATATAATTGGATTATAGTAATCAATACATTTGAATGTAACCAATCAATTGTAGTTGATTATATAGTTAGACTATAGTAATCATTACATTTAATTGTACGTGAAATCGTTGATTGGATAGTTGGACTATAGCAATCAAGATGACTGAAAGATTAGCGTGAAATGACATAATCCTGGGGAAAAATATCTTTAACGGGTTTAATTTTCAGATTGGGAATAGAACTTCAGGATAGTCCTGGGAGCTGAGAATTTATTCTATTTGATAGAGAAACCTCTCGAGCATAAGCCCGGAGTTGAGCGAATAGTAGAACATGAGCTTAGGAAGACTCATTGTGATGATAACTTTAGTGCTCAATCCGTTATGCACAGCCAAAGCTTCTTAAAAAGACATATCCCAATTTGTCTGCCTAAACTGTGGCAAACGGGGTCACTGGAAGCGTGACTGCCGTATGGACAAGGCAGGCATGAAGGAAGTGAAGGCGGGATAAGGCTCCAGCTTCAAGAATGTTTGTTATAAACATTATCTCTGTATCTAGTTTTAACCCGTTGCGGGTATACCTTTATATTCTGAAACACCGGGTGTTTTTGTTCATAAAGATGATATCGAGATATCTACATTAGATGTAAATAATGGTCTTTATATTTTGAATATAAATGAATCTCAAACATATAACATGACAAACAAATAGCTCAAATTGAGTAATTCTAATGAGACATATTTGTGGCATTGTCGTCTGGGACGCATTAACAAGACTCGTATATCCACACTTTTGAAGAATGGATACTAGGACGGATTTGGTCCTAATTCAAATGATGTCTACGAATCTAGTTTATTAGTCAAAGTGCCTAAAACACATTTTACTTGGTAAAAGTGCAAGTGCCACCAATCTGTTAGCCCTCGTTCATAGTGACGTAAGTGTGCCCATGTCTAGCTAGGCTAGAGGTGGATATGAATACTTCGTAACCTTTACGGATGTGGCATCGCGTTACGGTTATGTGTATCTTATGAAACACAAGTTAGAAACTTTTGAGTAATTTAAAGAGTTTTGACACGAAGTAAAAAAACAGACAGGTAAAAGTATTAAAAACATTACGGTCGGACCATAGTGTAAAATACTTAAACATATAAGTTTCAAGATTACTTGAAATAGTATGGTATTCTTTCACAGTAGACTCCTCCCGGAACACCTCAATTTGACCGTGTGTCCGAACAGAAAACCGAACTTTGTTGGACATGGTAAGGTTGATGATGAGTCGCTCTGAACTACCAATTTCCTTCTGAGGATACACACTAAACAGTGCAATACTTATTTTGAATAAGGTTCCATGAAAATCTGTTAGACAGACTTCATATTAGATATGAACAGGAAAGAAACCGGTTTCTCATTCCTGAAGATTTGGGAATGTTGGGAATACGCTAAATGTTTGGATGATACCAAACTAGAACCCAATTCGGATAAGTGCCTATTTATAGGTTGTCCTAGGGAAACCAAAGTATAGTACTTATACAACTCACAAGAGAACAATGTAATTGTTG
Organism: Zanthoxylum bungeanum; assembly: GCA_019454045.1. Lineage (NCBI taxonomy): Eukaryota > Viridiplantae > Streptophyta > Magnoliopsida > Sapindales > Rutaceae > Zanthoxylum > Zanthoxylum bungeanum. The sequence continues at coordinate 21,526 of SKCR01001574.1, read as the reverse complement.
CTCTCCATGCGGTTTTCCTAAGAGGAATTCCTATATGCAGTGGTAAGTTGGAGGAAAGTAAAACTCAATGAAAATCGAAGTAATACTATTCCAGGCACCGAGTCCTTACGGAACACAAATAGTTCATCATGGATGAAACTGTACCACAGTCTTCGAATACTCAAGAACCGCGTAGGTCGGAGAGAGTCAGAAAACAACCTAGGAGGTATGGGTTTCTGATCTCAACTCATGTAGATATTAATCCTATTGAGGAAGACGAACCGGCTACGTATGAGGAAGTGATACAAGGTATCGACTCCTTTTATGGCAAAGTGCCACAAAGTCCGAAATGGATTCCATGTATACCAATTAAGTTTGGACACTGGTTGATGTACCAGAAGACATTGTGTCTATTGGTACTAAATGAATCTTCAAGGAAGACATACATGTATGGCAACATACAAATGTACACAGCTAGGCCTGTACAGAAAGGGTACCGTCAACGACATAGTGTCGAATACGATGAAACTTTTTCCACATGTTGCCATGATTAATTCCATTCGGATAATGCTTGCTAATGCTGCATATTTTGTTTATGAAATATGACAGCTGGATGCCAAATCCGCTTTCCTTAACGGAAACCTTTTGGAGGATGTTTATATACTTCCTGACGAATTTGTCAGGCTAAAACATGTAAATAAGGTTTGCAAGTTAAACTGATCCATTCATGGATTGAAGCAAGCATTGCGTTCTTGGAACCAACATTTTGATGTAATCATAATGGTATATGATTTAATTCAAAACGAAGATGATTCTTGTGTATATATGAAGGTTAGTGGGAGCGCACTGACAATGAATGTCCTATACATTAATGATGTATTGCTTCTCGGCAATAACATTCCTATACTTGGCGTTGATCCAAAGGTCTAGAACAGTCCTAACTCTTTATAAAAAAGAATCAACGTGCATCTGTCTCCTCTTTTTGCGACTTCTCATTCTCCAACAAAGACAAAAAATCCTATGTCGTGCTCTGCAACTCCAGATCTCCAACGCCCATCTTCCTTATCAAATGAGTAAGTCCTCTATGAAAGTGGGAGTTTGTTGGAGCTAGTGCTTTGAGTGTCAATCCGAATTGTATATTTTATTATTTATTAATAAAATAACTACATTTTCATTTCATATCTTATTAATGGTATTGTCATTATGCGTATTAGATTGATGTATAGATATGCTAAGAATGACATCGACCTTAGAATAGTCTTGTGGTAATACTGGACACTAGGTGGTCCGACATTGGGATATGTATTACTATTGTAAACTATTCTTAAAGTAAATATTCCTAGTCGTTGGTTTTAGAATACGGTCGAATTCTTATAACCTAGAAGACTATCACCTATCGTATATTGGAATTGAAGTTCTAATGGTTAACCTGTTGGTTTTCATTAAGGTCCAGGATCAAACAAGACATGAAATATATGTGCGAATACATCGAGGAAGGTAGCGGAATACTTACATCGATCGGTTGAGTCGATTTGGAGACGAACGAAGGCCAAAAACGCACTGCCAAGGACGCCCAACTGCAGCAGTCCACTGTCTCCAAAAACAGAAATTTGAGATGCGAAACGGAGCTCCAAACTTCTTCGAATGGATCCCGGCTCATGGGCGAACCTCCCTACCACCTTCGCAAGACTCGTAAGCGTGCTAGCGCTTGAGTTATCACCATGAAAACTCACCCTTGCTTCCCTTTATTCACGCCTAAATCAGCTCAAACCAGTGAGGATTTTCACTGTTTGGGCGTAAGGTATATGAGAGAAATGAGAGATACCAAATTTGTGTATTGGATAAATGAAATGCATTTGAAGTATATCTTATATACTTGTGTGAAATTCATTTTAATTTCACTTGCATTTACCTTTAATTTGAATTTCAAAAGTCAAACAAAAAGGTAAACACTATGCATGTCAATCACAAGTCTAGTCCATCACTATTCATATCAACTTCATTTAAAGTGACATGATGTCAAGTCACATCACTCAAAGTGACAAGTGATTTGACGCTTGATGTGACTAATTGATTTGACGCTTGATGCGACTTGCGTTGCCGCACTCGAATTCGAAATACGAATGCGTTCGCAATCACACTCGGGCTCGGGTTCGCTAATTCTTAATTAGCGAATTTTCCGTCGCGTCGTAATTAAATGATTACGCCTAGCGAATTCACTATTCACGTCGTTAACGAATTAATTCTAAATTAATTCGTTCGCCCGAATTAAAATCTAATTTTAATTCCGCGTCGAAATCTAATTCCGTTTAATATATCGAATATATTAATTTACCGATTAATTCCAAATTAATCGTTATCTCTCTCTAGACGATATTTTATTCTAGGTAAAATATCTCCGTAATTAATCCTAGATTAATTTTCTCTCTCTTCTATATAATCCCAGATTATTCAAGAGTGCGAGTTGTGCGTCATCGGTGGATTATCGGGAAGCGACCCATGAGATCTCCGGATACGTTGGCAGTAAAACGGTCGTCGGAGTATCCGAATCACGTACGTACCAAGTACTACGTTCTACCGATTTACGAGACAAGGTCGGCTCCTAGCAAAGCACGATGTCTACCCAATTCTCCGGTGATATTCATCCAATGAATAGTAAGATCTGTATCAAGCGTAGTATACTAATGTATTGTGGATATTAGTCCAGTATCGGATAATCACGTACTAGGGCTGGGGCTGGATAAGTGTCTGCCCCGTCCGAAGCACATATCGGATGTCTGGTAACATAGTCTCTATAATCGGATATTCATGACCTGGTCATAATATCCTGATTGGTTGCGCAGCACTCAAGAGCACTAGTACCGTATCCTGCGTGACATCATCTCCAATATGACTGAAGTGATACTTCCGTATTGACATCACATCCAATACACTACGACTCTCTGATAAACCCAGAAGTGGTGTACACAGAACCCGTTTAAAGTCCCCTACCACCAAACCAAAGTCTATCGATTGTCGTAAGTATTAGCGATGTAAGTCTCAGGTTAAGACCATACACACCTACCTTGATTTCGGCCTCCCATAGACACATAGTCATAATACCAATGGGATTCCGAGGGGTCTATCCAGAGCGAAGCTGTTTCCCGTACCGTCGGTGAAACACGATCTCCTATCGCACTTGCATAAGTATCCAATACTTATATATATGAGAACTATGCCGTTGTGCCCTCACAAACGCGCACAAGTGCAATACTAGCCTATTCCGCATTATCGATGTCCATTCTCGATAATACTCTGGCTAGGGATATTTAATGATTAAACCTTCGGGGACTGATACTGTCTCATATCATTCTCAGTCCAGGTACTAATCATAGGGACCTCTCTTCATTTATATATCTATGGTGATCTAATCACAAATGATGAGAGTGCAATTCCTTTGTCACATAGTTAATTTGCTACAACAACACAATGATCTGTGCAAATAGTGACGCTATGGGTCATAATGTCCAACAATCTCTCACTTGGCACGTAGCGAGTCACTCAAGTGTCCTACACCTGAACTATGTATGGTTCGCTCAAATTGCTGAGGAAAGGTTTTTGTCAGCGGATTTGTTTGTTTATCGTTTGACGCGATTTATACGATCATCACATCGCCACGATGTATGATCCGAACGAATCAGATGATATAGAAGTATATATCTGGATCGTCGATGAGACCTTTAATTCCTTAGCCTATGCTGACGCCTAGCTCAGCTGCTAACAGAACTTTATCTAATCTAATTAGATTTATTTTCGACCCAGACGGTCTTCTATTGCTGCCTCAGCTGCAGCAATAATCCGCATTTGTTGTTTATTCGGCAACAGTTATCTTGCTAGGAAGATTTCCAGCTCACTGTCCCTGTTATTCAAACTTTATAGTACCGTAGTATTTTAATTGTTTGGAAACTTGTAGTAGTGATCCCAGTCACTTCAAGTTCTCCTTCTCCATAGTTTAAGATATCATCTTTAGTTCTCTGAGATACTAACAGATGTTCTCAACTTCAATCCAGTGACTATCACTTGGATTGACCCGATTGTGACTCCATATGCTCGAAGCGTATGAGACACCAATACAGGTACATTTTAACTGTACAATTTCCCAGAGAGTGTTAACAACTTCAAATCTATCCCAGTAGATCTTTATTCCTTGAATAAAGGTTGTTACTCCCCAGAATTCTACGGAGAATTTCTATGAAAGCCAAGCTTTCGACAATAGCTTTATGGGAATTTTCACTGTCAGTGCGCCCTCCTACTAACCTCCTTATATACACAAGAATTATTTCGTTTTGAGTCAAATCATAAACCATTATGATTATTTCAAAACGTCAGTTCTAAGAACCTTATGCTTGCTTCAATCTAAACATGGATCGAATAACCCGCAAACCTTGTTTGTTGGTTGGTATACCTTCATAAGATTGACATCTTAATGAGGTTAGATCAGAAACCCATACCCTAGGTTGTTTTCTGACTCTATCCGATCTACCCGGTTTCTTGTGTATTTGAAGATTAATGGTACAGATTCATCATAGATGAACTGTTTGTGTTCCATTAAGGACTTCGTGCTTTGAATAGTATTACTCCGATTTTCATCGAGTATCACTATCCTCCCACTGACCACTGCATATCGGTATTCCTCTCAGGAAAACCGCATGGTGAGCAACAATCACATTGTTCTCATGTGGGATTTATAAGTACTATACTTATGGTTTCCCTTAGGATAACCTATATTGGCACTAATCCAACTTGGGTTCTTAGTTTGGTATCATCCAAACTTTATGCCTGGCATACCCAAATTATCAGGAATGAGAAACCTCGTTTCTTTCCTGTTCATATCCTATATAATATCTGTCAAACAGATTTACATGGAAACTTATTCTAAATAAGTTTTGCACTGTTAATACATATCCGGTTGAAGGAGATAGTAGCTCAGAGCGACTGGTAATAAACCTTATCATGTCCAACAAAACTCGGTTTTTAGTTCGGACACACCGTCAAACTGACGTGTCTCGGGAGGAGTCCTCATATGAAAGAATACCGTACTCTTTCATGTACGTATGAAACTTACTGCTTAAGTATTTACCAATACGGTCTTACCGTAGCGATATAATACTATAGCCGATCTGTTTGTATACTTCGTGTCGAAACTCAAAGTTTCGGATTTGTATTCTTCAAAAGAAACACATAACCATAACGTGATGCCACATCCGTTAAGGTCACGAAATATTCATGTTCACATCTAGCCTAGCTAGATATGGGCCCACTAACTTCACCATGAATAGGGCTTACAGATCGGTGGCCTTTACACTATTACCTAGCAAATAGTATTTTAGGTACTTTACCTAGTAAACTAGATTCGTAGACCTTATTTGAATAGTCAAATCAGTCCTAGTACCCACTCTTCAAAAGTGTGGATATACGAGTCTCGTTTAATTGTGTCCCAGACAACAATGCCACAAATAAGTCTCTATTGATCAAATCAATATGAGCTATTTATTTGTCATTTTATATTGTTTGAGATTTTATTTATATTCAAAATATAAATTCTGTTATTTACATCTAATGTGTTTATCTCAGTATCGTCTTTATATAATAAAACACTTAGTGTTCTAGAATATAAAGGTTTTATCCGCAACGGATTAAACATTGATATAGAGATATTGTATCTAGTCAAACTAGTTACATTATAACAGTTCCTAATTTAAGTACATACCCGAAGGGTAGTTCCTAAACTTAGGTATCCACGGTCGAAACAGCGACTTTCGTCCCGTTTCCGATTCGCAGAGAAATCTCGGCTTGAAGTCGGTATCCAGCTCATAGCGGATTCTGAACATCAATACATATATATTTTATGTACTACACTAAGTATTTAAAATCTAATTTCAATACTAGTAGTGAACATAACTTAGACAAATATATTTAAAGTCAGAGCCTCGCCCTTTCTTTAATTCCTTCGTGTCTTCCATATCCAAATGGTAGTCACTTTGGGATATGTCAATCATCATTTTTAATATTTCGCAAACCTTTGGCCAAGTCTTGGGTTTCGGAATATTGAAACGATATGCACCTTGTGCTACATGCCCAATTGCAAACTTTGACTTTTCTCCACTAGAATGGTCAAATCAATTCTCAAAGAATTATTAATTGCAATTTTAATACTTTTAAATCTAAAGATAGATTTATTGTAAGTATATTAATTAAGCACTGAAGTCATCATCACATAAATCTTCCAAAGATTTTATGCTCTACTATTGCTTAATTATGGGTTTAGTAATAATAAGTTATTTTATCCAATAAAGTAACCCATTTATTTATTCCCAATTGAAAATTAAATCATTTAAAATATTTAATCCAAGGATTATATATTTTAAATATTCAACCTTTTCAATTCTTTACTTGATTTTAATAGTCCAACAATTTAATCAAATTATTAAGGTACTATTTATTATAATGATTACAATAATCCAATTATTTAATCAACTATAATTTTAATATTGATTACTATAATCCCATTATAAAATCAACTATCATTTAATTCAATTATATTGATTACTATAATCCAATTATAAAATCAACTATATATTGATTTCAATTATATTGATTACTATAATCCAATTATAAAATCAACTATAAATTGAATAAGTTTGTATATAGTCCAACTATATATATTTTTAAAACAACATAAAATATTAGTCCGACTAATACTTTTGATTAATATGACAAGTAAAATAAAATGAGCGTGTTTAGCGAGTATTCGAACGAATGTTGCAAATTCAATACTTGCCTCCCACTATTTTTCGTCGAGTCTCTAACCCTCTGTGGAGTACTCGGGAAACCGTGTTTCCTAGTGGGCTAGGATCCCGTTAAAGTATCATACAATCCTGACTTTGGTCAAACAAAAAATTGTATGATAATCAACAAGGTAGATGTCGAAGATCAATTGGATCCCATCCAACTCCTAGATCCAGTAGGTGGACATCCAAGTCCGAAACATATATCTAATATATGCCTATATATCGAATATATACCCTACCCGTTTTCCTCTGAATCAACTAGGCATTGGCTTTGGCACAATAACAAACCTAGTGATCCCAGTCAAGCGTGGACCCATTGACAGGGAAGCTTCGTAATCAAATGTCTATGGACAAGAAGTGGTCTTGACTTTGGCCAAACAAACCACAACTTGGACACGACACCGATATATAACAAAGCCTCGTGATTAAAGCACATCTTTGACTGACAAGGGCTTGACTTTGGCCAAAAACAACCCCTGACAATCTCCGATCTTGAGCAAGAATCACTCAATGGAAGGAAATGACGCATGATATATATTGAGGGATTTTCGCGTGCAAATTGGCTACCAATTTAATTATCTTTGTTAAGGTCTCATCATCATACACCCTTAAACATGCATTCTAAATACATAATAAAGCGTATATGAAAATAAATAATAATGATATGCGGATGGATACTTACACATTGATCCTAGATCAAATCTCTCCCTTTCTCACTAAAGCTAGCACTAGTATTACTTCTACCCGTTACACTACACTTCTAAAGAAACCTCATATACATAGAGGGGAATAGGTGAGAAGAGAATACAAGAGAACGAAGGTGAAAAGGCTGGACACGCAGGTCCAATTTAATAAATCGAATTTATTACAACAATTTCTAAAATTTCCCACCCATCTAATATCCATCTGATATACATTATTCATTCAACACAACCACGTATTCACACACATAAGCATGCTATCAATCAATCTAATCAAATTAATTAATCTGATAATTAAGTGATCATCCAATGTTCAAACAACGATTTGATTTTGATCGAGTCAAACTCGTTTTTGCGAATAAGTACTCAAAGTACGAATTCATGAATTAAATTAAACTACATAATTAAATCCAATTTAACATGTATTTAATACTAATTCACTATTCAATTCCAAATTAAATATTGCACTTTATATTAATAAACCTTTTACGATTTAAATTCCAAATTCAATCGCGTCGGGACTCAGAGTCCGATTAACGTCCAACGTCAATTTAATTTAAGTCCAATGGGCTTTAATTAATTTCTTTAGGCATGGGCTTCGGCAACCAAAGCCCAATAGTGGAATCACCCAAAATGCCTTAGAAATCAATTTCGGCCCATTAGGCCCAATTAAACATTAAAGGTTCATTAGTCGCATTTGGGCTTTATGGTTAAGGTTTTGGGCCCAATTGGATCCAATCCACTTGGCCTAAACCAAACTTGATAAATCAAGCCCAATAGGCCCAATTACAACTTTAAATTCTAATTTCCAAAATTAGGCCCAAATAATTAAATCCAAAAATCCAATTTTCACAATTTAATTACCAAAAGTGCATTATATGATTAATCAACTAAATCAACATTTCCAAAACACTAAATTAGTCCAATTAATCATGCTTAATTCATTATCACATGTCAAACACATAAAATGAAAAATCAAACCCATTTACATGCTTTTAAGTCTCGGCCAAAAGAGGGATTTTGTGTCCGATTCGGTTTCGATCCAATCGAACCTACAATCGACATTAAATCACCATCCGATTTGATTTCATACATATCCAATGTCACAAAACCAAAATTACCAAGACATTAGGGCAATGATACATTCGGCCATGGTAAGGAATTTGGGGTTTTGGTCCAATTCGAAATCCAATCCAATTCTATTCAAATTAACGTCAACCTAATCGATTCTAACTCATCAAATGAATCAAAAATCAAAAAATCCAAGATCCAAAATTTTCAATTCCATTCGGCCAAGATATCTTTTTGGGGAAAATAATTCCAAATCATTTTTCGTCAAATTGATCCAACCAAAATGAAATTAAACATGTTATAAGCATACTCAAACAAACAATTTATTCAAATCATGCTCAAATCACATTTACCCAAATTTTAAGCCCTACAAATTTCATGCTTGAACCTAAGCTCTTGATGCCATTGTTGGTTTTTATTAAGGTCCAGGATCAAACAAGACATGAAATATATGTGCGAATACATCGAGGAAGGTAGCGGAATACTTACATCGATCGGTTGAGTTGATTTGGAGACGAACGAAGGCCAAAAACGCACTGCCAAGGACGCCCAACTGCAGCAGTCCACTGTCTCCAAAAACAGAAATTTGAGATGCGAAACGGAGCTCCAAACTTCTTCGAATGGATCCCGGCTCATGGGCGAACCTCCCTACCACCTTCGCAAGACTCGTAAGCGTGCTAGCGCTTGAGTTATCACCATGAAAACTCACCCTTGCTTCCCTTTATTCACGCCTAAATCAGCTCAAACCAGTGAGGATTTTCACTGTTTGGGCGTAAGGTATATGAGAGAAATGAGAGATACCAAATTTGTGTATTGGATAAATGAAATGCATTTGAAGTATATCTTATATACTTGTGTGAAATTCATTTTAATTTCACTTGCATTTACCTTTAATTTGAATTTCAAAAGTCAAACAAAAAGGTAAACACTATGCATGTCAATCACAAGTCTAGTCCATCACTATTCATATCAACTTTATTTAAAGTGACATGATGTCAAGTCACATCACTCAAAGTGACAAGTGATTTGACGCTTGATGTGACTAATTGATTTGACGCTTGATGTGACTTGCGTTGCCGCACTCGAATTCGAAATACGAATGCGCTCGCAATCACACTCGGGCTCGGGTTCGCTAATTCTTAATTAGCGAATTTTCCGTCGCGTCGTAATTAAATGATTACGCCTAGCGAATTCACTATTCACGTCGTTAACGAATTAATTCTAAATTAATTCGTTCGCCCGAATTAAAATCTAATTTTAATTCCGCGTCGAAATCTAATTCCGTTTAATATATCGAATATATTAATTTACCGATTAATTCCAAATTAATCGTTATCTCTCTCTAGACGATATTTTATTCTAGATAAAATATCTCTGTAATTAATCCTAGATTAATTTTCTCTCTCTTCTATATAATCCCAGATTATTCAAGAGTGCGAGTTGTGCGTCATCGGTGGATTATCGGGAAGCGACCCATGAGATCTCCGGATACGTTGGCAGTAAAAGGGTCGTCGGAGTATCCGAATCACGTACGTACTAAGTACTACGTTCTACCGATTTACGAGACAAGGTCGGCTCCTAGCAAAGCACGATGTCTACCCAATTCTCCGGTGATATTCATCCAATGAATAGTAAGATCTGTATCAAGCGTAGTATACTAATGTATTGTGGATATTAGTCCAGTATCGGATAATCACGTACTAGGGCTGGGGCTGGATAAGTGTCTGCCCCGTCCGAAGCACATATCGGATGTCTGGTAACATAGTCTCTATAATCGGATATTCATGACCTGGTCATAATATCCTGATTGGCTGTGCAGCACTCAAGAGCACTAGTACCGTATCCTGCGTGACATCATCTCCAATATGACTGAAGTGATACTTCCATCTTGACATCACATCCAATACACTACGACTCTCTGATAAACCCAGAAGTGGTGTACACAGAACCCGTTTAAAGTCCCCTACCACCAAGACCAAAGTCTATCGATTGTCGTAAGTATTAGCGATGTAAGTCTCAGGTTAAGACCATACACACCTACCTTGATTTCGGCCTCCCATAGACACATAGTCATAATACCAATGGGATTCCGAGGGGTCTATCCAGAGCGAAGCTGTTTCCCGTACCGTCGGTGAAACACGACCTCCTATCGCACTTGTATAAGTATCCAATACTTATATATATGAGAACTATGCCGTTGTGCCCTCACAAACGCGCACAAGTGGAATACTAGCCTATTCCGCATTATCGATGTCCATTCTCGATAATACTCCGACTAGGGATATTTAATGATTAAACCTTCGGGGACTGATACTGTCTCATATCATTCTCAGTCCAGGTACTAATCATAGGGACCTCTCTTCATTTATATATCTATGGTGATCTAATCACAAATGATGAGAGTGCAATTTCTTTGTCACATAGTTAATTTGCTACAACAACACAATGATCTGTGCAAATAGTGACGCTATGGGTCATAATGTCCAACATAACCTGATGTACCATGAGCTTTGGAAACTCATATAGACATGTGGGTATTGGTTTGACTGAATACTGAATGACTCACAGGTGATTCCTAATAGTTGGAAGTACACACTGATAAGTGCATGAAAATGTATTTTGAACATCACTATTTCGACTTGATTATCATGTGTTTAATCTTAATTATAGTTTATTTTGTGCTTTGTTATTAGGAAGCAATGGAACATGGATATTGGATCAATAGTACATGTTTCGGGACCTTACGGACACATCGGAAGCACGAAGGAAACGAGCAAAAATGCAGGAATCATTATCCTGCAAGCCTGGCCATGCATCGCGACGCGCATGGCTGCTCGTCGCGACACAGAGATGTTTTTTTTCAGGGTTTTGATTAGTTCGTATTTTATGCACACAGAGACTCTGAGACCCCTCTATAAATACCCAAGCTCATCCATAACCCTAAGGGGGGAGAGAAATAGAGAGAAAACACAAAAAAAAAAAGATTAAATCACATATTTGAGATAGCGGCACGAAGAAGCTTCACGCCGGACAGGATGTTGTTGCAATCTCTTCAGGCTATGTCTCTTTCTTCTATGGAGAACTAATACCCTAGGAAAAGCTAAGTATGCACTCTTGTATTTGATTTCTTATGTTTCTGTTTTGATTCTTGAATGCTTTTTAACCTTTAATTGATGTTTCATTGTTCTTTATTATCTTTTGATTTATAATCCAGAGATTGTGTTTTACCAACTTGCATATAGGAATAGTCATGCCTCTTCTATGTGTGATTGGGGATCCCAGTTGTGACTGGTAAAGTTATTTTATGAGTTAATCTTCTATTGCAGTATTGCATGTGGGTATATGTCGACGTTAGATATGTCATAACGATAACTTTGCGTGCTGTTAACATAGAGAAAACAATTCATCGATTATCTTAGAACTTAGTATGTTTGGAATTGAATATCTTCCGATTGTTGGTTTGGGATGTGAAACCCTCAATTGATTAATAAAAGGAATCAATAAGTGAATATAGGAATTTGATACAATAGGGATTCCTGACGCTTTGCTGCTTTTATCTATTGATATTTCTTTCAGACTTTTCATAATATTTATTTTACATTATCAATTCAATCTTTCTATTTAATTAAGTTATTGCTAACGTTTTTGTTCAAGTAAATTAGTTCCATGTAACCATCGCTCTAAGGAATCAACACCCCAACTATACTGCGATAACCGCGAGTACTTTTTGGGCGTAATCAAATTTTTGCGTCATTTTCGGGGAGACGGTTTACAAGTAAAAGGAATAGGTTTGCTTGGTCAACAACAAAAGCGGTAACTTCATTCCATCTTTTTTTATTTATCATTTATTTATTTATTTCAGTTTTCGTTTAGATTAAATTTTTATTTTTAGTTTAGTTTCTTTTATTTCTGTTTCTCATTTTACTTGTGTTTAATTGCATGCCTAGACGTAGGGATATGTTTGGTAGATTTGTTAAGATTGAAGAGGAAAACTCAGACTCAGAAAGTCTCTTTGATAATCTTTTTGCCACACCATCTACATCTAGCACACACAGTATGAGTGAGTACGAGAGACCACCCATGAGGACTCTTGAGGAGTACCTTCACCCTACTCACACAGCTACACCATCGTGTATAATGTTTCCTCCTAATACACCACATATAGATTTTAAACCTGGAATGATACAGTATCTCCCAACCTTTCATGGTTTGGAGAACGAGAACCCTTATATGCACATTAGAGAGTTTGAAGAGGTTGTAGCAACCTTCCATTACTGGTTTGGGACTACTTACACAATTAGACTTAAGTTCTTCCCATTTTCCCTTAAGGATAACGCTAAAAGCTGGTTGTATTCTTTGAGACCTCGGTCAATAGGATCATGGGGCGGGATGACACAGGCATTCTTTAAAAAATACTTCCCACACCATAAAATGAATGCCCTGAAAAGATAAATCTCTACCTTATCCCATAAAGACAGTGAAACCCTTTGTCAAACTTAGGAGAGGTTTAAGGAGATGTTAGCTAGTTGTCCTCACCACGGATATGAGAGTTGGCGCTTTATGAGCTATTTTTATGACGATCTAACCCCTAGAGAGCGCCAATTCGTTGAGACAATGTGCAATGGTGAGTTTATATGGAAGGACCCTGATGAGGCCTTAGAGTACTTGAATGACCTAGCCAAAAATCTCACACTTGGACCGGACCTAATGCCATGTATAGCACTGATAGGACACACCTCACTCCTTCTAACAGAGGCATACATCACTTTAAAGAAGAGGATAATCTTAAGGCGCAAATTGAGCTATTAACTAGAGAGTTAGGAGCCTTAAAAGCCAAAGATAGCAAGACTATGCATGCGGTAACCCAGTTAGAACCCCAAGGGGTATGTTTTGTATGTAAGGGGATTGACCATCTAGCCCTAGAATGTCCTATATATGATGAGATGAGGGAAACATATGAGGAACAATGCAACACCTTAGGGATGTACAAAAAGCCTTATACACCTTATTCAGACACTTATAATCCTAGTTGGCGGAACCATCCCAATTTTAGTTGGAAACATGAGTCTCATCACCCTAGTCAGACACCACAGCCTAAAAGTTACAATTCTCCCCAGTACCATACACCGACCATTCCTAGAAACTCTTTAGAGGACACTGTGCATGCATTTATAGAAGCCCAGAGAAAAACCAATCAAAGGTTTGAGTCATTGATAGCTCAGGTAGTTGAAGATAATAAGGAGATTAAGAGTCAAGTCTCTAAGTTGATTAATATCCTGAGTGTGCAAGAACAAGGAAAGTTTCCATCTCAAGCTCAACCAAATCCTCAAGGGCAACACATGGCACAGGCTAATCATGGGCATCCAATGTAAAAAGTGTTAATGCCATAATCACTAGGAGTGGTAAGGAGGTAGGTTTGCCGGACACCTCCAACACTATAGGTGACCCCAAAGATAGTAGTATTGACCGGCGTCATCACACGCGTATAACGCAAGCGCACGTATCTTTCAAGTAGTTTAAAAAAGTATCGATCCCATAAGGACTTAATACCTAAGCTATTAATTTATGAAGCCAAATTTTTACAAATATCTAATGGATTGATTGTTTGATTGGATGGTGACTTTAAATTTAAAACTAGTAAATAAAATTGTGCGAAAGAAGATTGAGGAAAATTTCAAATTTATAAAACTATCCAGGGTTGTGAATCTTTCCAATATCTTTTAAAAGATGAAGTGGTTATTTTATGTTTGTGTAATATATTGGTTTACTAACATGGAACACGAAATTATGTAAAAGCCTCTTCCGATGGTCAAATACAAATACCCAGTGTAACCCAATTAATCATATTCCTATGTCAACTAAGTTACCTGAATTTATTAAGATTAAGTTCCAATTATGGCTACCCCCGCCCGAGAGGTATATTCATATCCTGTAAGGAAATCTATTAAAGGGTTATCTATCCTCAAAGAAGATCGTGGGCTATTGAGTCTAAGGTCTCAAACCTAAAATCTCTTTTCCAAGTTCATTTTAAGTTTACCGAATCAATCTTATTAATGGCCAGTTAACAAGAAGCATTAAGACTAAGGCTCAATAAATAAACCTTTAAATTACCCAAACCATAAAATAACCCCTTATTAACCGGTGATATTGGAATTCATCACAACCCCAGATAATTGACTTAGTTACAACTCATAACTAGGGCTGGTAAAAACTTAAATAAAATAAAAGACATAAATTAAATACTGAAAAGTAAATGTGGAAAAGTAAATGCTGAAAAGTAAAAATGTAAAAATACAATAAAAGAAAATTCTAGAGTAAAAGGATCCATTTTTATCACTACTATTTTAGATATCCCCCTCAAGTAGTATAAAAAGTATACTACTCATTCAAGTAGTATAAAAAGTATCGATCCCACGAGGACTTAATACCTAAGCTATTAATTTATGAAGCCAAATTTTTACAAATACCTATATGGCTGGTTTTATACGATTTTGGCATAATTAAGTACCTTGGTAGGACTTGTTATAGACAAACAGTATCACCGCCTTTATGGCTGGTTTTATGTTTTTGGCATGCTTAGTACCTTGGTAGGACTAATTATTGACAGAAATGACTACCGTTTTTATGGTTGGTTCTTTTTATTGGCATAATTAATTCCTGTAATAGATTAAGTGGGTAAAAAATGGCAATTTATAAATTATGATAAAGTGAGATTTCTAAATGTTTAAAAGACTAAAAGTGGATCCCCTAACTCCAGCATTTCCTTCTATTATTGTATTCCAACCTAAAATCCTCCAACTACTTCAACAAAGCAAACTTTTCATTTCCGCATTATTCATTATTCTATTTTGCTAAATCTCTTCTCTGTGGATCGACCCCGGACTCACCGGGTTATTTTATTACTTTGACACTCTTATACTTGGGAGTAAAAGACCACTTTTTCGAGTGTGTCAAATTTTTGGCGTTGTTGCCGAGGAAGTATTATTTAGTAGATAGAATATTTATTAATTTCTTCTTTCTCTACTTTTCTTTTCTTTTATTTTTATTTCGTATTTTGTTTTTATTTAAATTCTGCATCTTATCTTCCTATTCTTTTCTTTTATTTATGTAGATCCCAACTGTCCCGATTAATCCTTGATGAACCCTGAACCCAGAAATCCCACATATAGATAGACCTTGTTCTTAATTTTTCTTGGTTACAGGAAACAGAAAAATCAACTTAAAAGGTGTTTGTTGTTCATAAAAGATTTTTTTGAACCATCCCCACGTAAAGATGCTCTCATAAAGCTTCATGAAAACATAATTCAAGACATTGAGAAAAATAAGCGAGATTCAATTGAGATCGGAATTAACAAGGGTTAGAGGATGTTTTTAGATCTAAATCATTGCATATGTATTTCCTTTATTTGTTCTTTTCATTTTTTTAGTTTAATTTCATTTTTAAGTTTTGTATTTGCAATTTCATATTTTTACATATAGTTTTTTTTAAGTTGCATGAAACACTGGTCTCGAACATCTAGTGGCAGATTAAAAAGAGAGTCCTCATCACCTTCATTTTTAGTCAGAATGACTGAAAACCAAATTGAAAATCCACCTACCCAAGTTGAAAACCCAGTTAATCTGGAAGAAAACGAGTCTCAGCACGGAGATCCTAATCACCCTAGGACACTCAGACAATTCATGAATCCGACTAGGTCAGGATCACCATCTTGCATTATTTTTCCTCCAAAAGTAGCACGTTTCAATTTTAAATCAAGTGTCATCAATCTTTTACCCACATTCTATGGTCTAGAATCAGAAAACCCTTATCAGCACCTAAGAGAGTTTGAAGAATTATGTAACACTTGCACAGACCAAAATTGTAGCATGAATATAATTCGGTTAAAGTTTTTTCCCTTTTCTTTAAAGGATAAAGATAAAATTTGGCTACAAAACCTTAGGTCATGATCTATTAGAACATGGGATGATTTACAAAAGCAGATTTTTAAAAAGTTCTTTCCCCCTCATAGGACAAATTTCTTTAAGAGAAGAATCACAACATTCACACAAGAGTCGGGGGAAATATTTTACCAATGTTGGGAGAGGTCTAAAGAAATGTTAAATATTTGTCCACATCATGAGTTTGAAACATGGAGGTTAGTTGCCCAATTCTACGAGGGTTTAACACCCCAAGGTAGATAAGTAGTGGACATGATGTGTAGCGAGTTTAGGGATAAAGATCTCGAAGATGCATTAGATTACCTAGAGCATATAACAGAGAATACACAACAATGGGATACAATTCGTACATATGAGTCATCTGTTAAACCACAGCCATCTGGTAGAGGTATGTTTAACCTTAGGGAAGACCATGACCTTGCTGCCAAGTATGCATTTTTGTCAAAAAAATTGAGGCTTTAGAAACAGGGAAGAGGGATCATGTAAAGTCAGTTCAGGAAATCATATGTCAAAATTGTAGTTCAAATGAACATGTCACAGAAGTTTGCCCGTCCTTACCAGCCCTGAAAGAATATCTCCATGACCAGGTCAGTTCCATAAATACATTCAATAGACCAAATCCAAACCCATACTCAGAGACCTATAATCCTGGTTGGAGAAACCATCCAAACTTCAATTGGAGGAATGATAGCCAATCACAACCTTCACACCAACCTCCCCAGTTTTACCAGAATTTTCGAAACTCCCAGAATTATGCACCATATGTCCCACCACCTAAGAAAACCATTGAAGATAACTTAAGTGCATTCATGCAAAAACAAGAAACCATCAATAACCAAAATGCACAAATGATGAATGATTTGAAATAAACTTAAAATCACATCTGCTTGGGCCATTAAAGAGAAAGGTAAGTTTCCTACACAACCTCAATCAAATCCCAAAAGTCATCAAAACCCTCACGATGGTAGTTCTGGAAGTCAACACTTAGACCAAGTCAAATTTATTATTACTCTTCGTAGTGGTAAGACCATCCACAGACCTATTCTTGAACCTCATGAAATTGAGGAAAAATCAGAATCAGAGGGTAAGGAATGGGTTGATGAGCCATTACTCATCGTTGATAATAACAGTTTTTCTCATGCATATTCATTTCCCCAGGCATTAAAAACAAAGCAATTGAACCATTCCCCAGAGATTTATGAAATATTCAAATAGGTAAAGGTCAATATCCATTTGTTAAATTCCATTCAACATATACCATCATATGCCAAATTTCTTAAAGATCCGTGCCCCGTTAAAAGAAAACACCAAGTAAGAAAGAAAGCTTTTCTAGCTGAACAGGTAAGTTTCATTCTCTCAACCAATAATGCATTAAAATACAAAGACCATTTTTGTCCAACTATTTCTTGTATTATTGGAAATCAAAACATTGAACATGATTTGCTTGATCTTAGAGCTAGTGTAAATTTATTGCCATTTTCGGTTTACCAACAACTTAATACTGGTGAGACGAAACCAACCTCAACTACCCTTTTACTTGCCGATAGATCAGTTAAGGTACTAAAAGAATTGTGGAAGATGTGTTATTGCAAATCGATAATTTCGTATATCCTGTGGATTTTATTATTTTAGAAACACAACCTGTGGCATGTAGTTTTAAGCCAATCCATGTAATACTTGGTCGGCCATTTTTAGCTACAGCTAACGCTTTAATAAATTGTAGGAATGGAATCATGAATCTTTCTTTTGGCAACATGACATTAGAGTTAAATATTTTTAACATGTGCAAACAGCCATATGATGAAGATAATGAAAACGAAAGCGCAGAATCAATTAAACCTATTATGGATGAGCATATTCATGGGAGTTTATCTGATCCCATGGAATTTTAGACTGCTAATCATATTGAGTCAAGTGCGCAAATAGATTCAGATATTACTAATGATTTTCTACTTGACTATATTCAGGTATTGGAAGACGATGGAAAGATTAAAAATTTGGAAGAACTTGGAACATTGGAAGAAGAAAAACATGAAGAAGCACCCAATTTGGAGTTAAAAGCTTTGCCAGAAGGATTGAAATATGCATTTATAGAAGATAATCAAACTTACCATGTGGTAATTTCATCTTTTCTCACAAGCGATCAAGAAGGTAAACTTTTAAATGTGTTGAAAGAACATAAACTGGTAATTGGATGGACTTTAAAAGACATAAAAGGTATTAATCCATTAATCTGCACACACCGAATACATCTAGAAGATAATGCTAGGATATATCGTCAACCCTAAAGAAGATTAAACCCTCACATGAAAGAAGTAGTAAAAACTAAGGTTCTTAAACTTCTTGATGCATGCATTATCTATCCTATTTCTGATAGTAAGTGGGTAAGTCCTACACAGGTTGTACCTAAAAAGTCTGGAATCACTGTTGTAAAAAATGATAAACGGGAATTAATCCCAACTCGTATTTCATCTAGTTGGCGTATGTGCATTGATTATAAAAAATTGAATGACGCAACTAGAAAAGATCATTTCCCTTTGCCATTTCTTGACCAAATTTTAGAAAGAGTAGCTGGACACCCTTATTATTGTTTTCTTGATGGTTACTCGGGTTATTATCTGATTCTGATTGCTTTAGAAGACCAGGAAAAGACCACATTCACATGCCCCTTTGGAACATTTGCATTTAGGAAAATTCCATTTGGACTTTGTAATGAACCTGCAACATTCCAACGGTGCATGTTGAGCATATTTAGTGACATGGTTGAACACTGTTTAGAGGTCTTTATGGATGATATAACTTTATTTGGAAATTCATTTGATAATTGCTTGACTAATCTGGAAAATGTTTTGAAAAGATGTGAAGAAAAAAAACTTGTGTTAAATTGGGAAAAATGCCATTTCATGATTGATTCAGGAATTTTTTTTTTAGGACACGTTGTGTCGTCTAAAGGTATTAAGGTTGACAAAGCAAAAATAGAGGTCATTTCTAAATTACCATCACCAAAAATAGTCAGGGACATTCATTCTTTTTTAGGACATGCAGGATTTTATATGAGGTTCATAAAAGACTTTAGTACCATATCCAGACCCTTATGTAACCTCATATTAAAAGATGCAACATTTGAATGGACAGAAGAATGTCAAAAATCATTCCAAAAAATTATCAGTCTTTTGACTTCTCCTCCTATTATGAAATCTCTTGATTGGTCTTTGCCATTTGAGCTAATGTGTAATGCTAGTGATTATGCAGTTGGTGCAGTTCTAAGGCAGAGAAAGGAAGGTAAGTTGCATGTGATATATTACGCTAGTAGAACGTTAAACAGTGCATAAATGAATTACACTACCACATAAAAAGAACTACTTGCTGTAATATTTGCATTGGATAAATTTCGATCATATTTAATCGGTTCTTCAACTGTTGTTTACTCTGATCATGCTGTTGTTAGATATTTGATGTCTAAACAGGATGCCAAGCCAAGATTAATACGGTGGATTTTATTGCTTCAAGAATTCAATCTCACAATCAAAGATAAAAAAGGGGGCAGAGAACGTGGTTGTAGATCACTTATCAAGACTCACAAATGAGTCACTAATCGATACCACTCCTATCAATGATTCTTTCCCCGATGAATTTTTATTTTTGGTAAACGTAATGCCTTGGTATGCTAATATTATCAATTTCCTTGCAACAGGAAAGATACCCCCAGACTGGAGCCAACAAGATAAGAGGAAATTTTGACCGAGGTCAAAAGATTCTACTGGGATGATCCTTATCTGTTTAAATGCTGCCCTGACAATATTTTCAGACGATGCATACCTAACAGTGAGATAAGTGGTGTTATTCAGTTCTGTCATTCATAAGCATGTGGAAGTCATTTCTCATCTAAGAAAACCGCTACAAAAATCTTGTAGTGTGGATTTTATTGGCCCACCATTTTCAAAGATACATACACTTTCTACAAAACTGCGAAAATTGTCAAAAGTTGGGATCAATTTCAAAAAGAAACATGATGCCTTTAAATCCCATCTTTGTCATCGAAATCTTTGATTGTTGGGGGATAGATTTCATGGGCCCATTTCCATCATCCTTTGGATTTTTATATATTTTAGTTGCAGTCGACTATGTTTCAAAATGGGTCGAGGCAATTCCTTGTCTGAACAATGATCACATAACTATGTTCAAATTTTTAAAAGAAAACTTGTTGAGTCGATTTGGAATTCCTTGGGCCATCATAAGTGATGGAGGTAAACACTTTTGTAATAGACCTTTTGAATCCTTAATGAAGAAGTATGGAAAGTTTCTACCTCTTATCACCCCCAGACAAACGGACAAGTATAATTAGCAAATAGGGAAATTAAACAAATTCTAGAAAAAATGGTTAACCCAAATCGCAAAGATTGGTCTCTTCGACTAATTGATGCACTCTAGGCATATCGAACAGCTTTCAAAACATCATTGGGTATGTCTCCCTATCGTCTAGTTTATAGAAAACTTTGTCATTTGCTTGTAGAACTTGAGCATAAAGCATTTAATTCAAACCTTGAAAATGCTGGTCATGAACGTAAATTGCAACTAAATGAACTTGAAGAGTTAAGGAATGATTCATATGAGAATACGAAAATTCTTAAAGCTAAAACTAAAGCCTTTCATGATAGTCGAATTTCACGAAAAATATTTGAAGTTGGTCAAAAGGTTTTGCTTTATAATTCTCGTCTTCATTTATTTCCTGGAAAGTTAAAATCCAAATGGAGTGGCCCATTTATTATGAAACACGTTTACCCATACGGGGCTATTAACATTGAGAATCCTAGGGACGGTAATGTGTTTAAAGTAAATGGACAACGTTTGAAAACCTTTTGGAGTACTCAAAATTTCAAGAAACTTTTTTCCTGTCAGACCCATTATACCTATATTGATGTAGTTTCTTTCATGGTTTGTTTAATATTTCTGTAATTTCCATTTTTCTTAATTTTGCAGTGTTCTTGTTCTTTTATTTTATCTCAC
>SKCR01001573.1:0-36556 GCA_019454045.1 Zanthoxylum bungeanum | reverse complement strand
TTCTAGGGTTTTTCAAAATCGAAATAGATCACTGTCTGTCATCTCGTGTCTTAGCGATGTATCAATGAATCTGAACCGTTGATCAAATTTATTTATTACAAAAATTAAAATTAAAATTAAAAAAATGGCCGCGGCGAGGAATGTGGTGATCGGCGACGGACTGAGAGTGTTAAGAGACGAAGAAGAGAGCGTAAACGGAAAATTCAAAGAAGGCGAGGAATCGCCGACGGCTAAGAGATTCAAATCCGATCGATTTCCACTCACTCGATGGGAATTGGCGGCGTTTGCCGGCGTGTTCTTGCTGTTTGTTACTGGTCTCTTCTGTATTTACCTCACCATGCCCCCCGCCGACTACGGCAAGCTCAAGCTCCCCCGCACCATCTCCGATCTCCGCTTGCTCAAGTCAGTATTTTAAGTTAATCAAAGATAAAAAAAAATGAATCTTTTAGAGCTGCCATTTTGTTTACATTAGATTACTTACGTTGTTGTGCTGTTTTGTTAATCTACAACGTCAATTTCATTTACGAAATGTGTAGTGGTTGTATAGTCAATGTGGCTAACAGGAATATTGTTGCTAATGTGATTTGGTTTCAGAGATAATCTTGCAACGTATGCTCAAGATTACCCGGTGCAGTTCATTATAGGATACTGTTCAACATACATATTCATGCAGACATTTATGATTCCGGGGACAATTTTCATGTCATTGCTAGCTGGAGCTCTTTTTGGAGCTATTAGAGGCCTTATCTTAGTTGTCTTGAATGCCACGGCTGGTGCTTCCTCTTGTTTCTTTCTGTCTAAGTTGATTGGCAGGCCTTTAGTTAGTTGGTTCTGGCCTGAAAAGTTAAGATTTTTCCAGGCACAGGTACATTTTTTTTTTCCTCATTGTATTTTCAAATTTGTGTTTGCTTCTTTTGTTAAATTGAACTGGTTGTGTGGATTCAGATAGCAAAGCGTAGGGAAAAGCTGCTGAATTACATGCTCTTTTTGAGGATAACTCCCTCGCTTCCCAACCTTTTTATCAATTTGGCGTCTCCCATTGTTGACATACCATTTCATATTTTCTTTTTGGCAACTTTGATTGGTCTTATTCCAGCCTCCTACATTACTGTCAGAGTAAGTTTTTCTATGCCAATTCAGATTTATCATCTTTCTTGTCTTATAACAGAACTTCCTGCATTATCATATTGCTGTTCTGTCTTATTCTTTTTATGATTCTCTTGCGGCTATTAGCTTTAAATGTTACGTGGACACAATAATATCAGTAGTTTGACAGATAGTAGAACAATGGATGCGAGAACTGAAAGATATTAATATTTCTGATGGCTTTCAGAACACTGCATATTTGAATGTTTATAAGATAGTTAAGTTGCATTCTGAATTGTGATTTGAAAACAGTTTTAAAGTACAAAGTCCAAAATCTGAGTTGCATTCTTAATATGTATGTTTACATTATATTTTTGGTAATCCATATTTTTTGTTAAATTTGAATACAACTTTCGAGTAATATATCAAACGCATTTTTGGGTTGTAAAATTATTGAGAATATGATTCACATTCTTAGTTTGTGTCCTAATTGTTGAAGATTATATTTTAGATCACGTAGAAAATGCCTCCTTTATATTTAAGTCATGACCTGAGTGAGAGATTCCATGCTTTAACTCATAGAGGTCTTGTTTTTCCTAAGCGGAGGGGAGTTGAAGGTGGGAATTACCTTTTAAGAGTTCACAAAAGGTGTAGATGAAGTAATGAACAGACTCTGAGACATTCACACCCTAACTTTGATTTGGCATATTAAAAGATGTTGCATCTACTGGGTATCTTATATGATTTAAATATGGACTATATTTCTTGCACAACAGCCCGCATTTATTTAATACAAATAGTTGCAATGAAAAAGAAGCCGATCAAGCAGCCTTGAGTGTTTTTTCTTGGATTCATTGTTGTTTCTAGTTTCTGAAACCTCAAAGCTGTAAGGTAGGGTGCTACTAATTGTTTCCCCTTTTAAGATGTTACTTCTGTCCTACATCATGCCACTCAACAGAGGGCCTATTATCTCACAGGAGTTGAATTAGTCCACTTTTCTATTGCCATTTTGAAAACTTCAGCCAATGGCAACAGATTGCACGCTATCTAATAGACCGAAGTCCACACTTATAAACGTTAGCAAATTTTAAACTCTAGCATTCTTTTCCAAAGCTGCTCACCCTGTAGAAATTAGAAATCAAATATTTTGTTCAAGAAAAAGACGACTAATTAATATGGTAGTCTTTTTGTTGGATGATGCAATCTCAATGAAGAAAAATAATAAATGGAGAAGACTCTAGTATTGCACTGGTCTAAACGTGACTGTATTATTTGCTTGTAAATATGAGTTTGAGCTTGAAAGCGGGAAGAGCTTGTTAGTAGAAGCAATATTTCTGCCAAGAGTTAACTTGACATACTTGCATTATTAAGGATTTTTATTCTGCTTGTTTTCTTTTTATTTATTCTTCCTTTTGTTTGTTCTTTTGACTTTTAGGCTGGTTTCATGACATATTCCTTGTCTATTTCCTCATTTTACTAATTACTCCACCGTTACTGCTGCTGCTGATATTTTCAGGCTGGCCTCGCTCTTGGAGATCTACAGTCAGTCAAGGATCTATATGATTTTAAAACACTGGTTGTGCTTTTCGTTATCGGGTCTATCATTATCCTACCTACTCTCTTGAAGAGGAAGCGAATCTATGAATGAAAGTTGGTAAGGTCTCTACCACCCTCCCGTTGAAGGCACAGCTTAAGATAGCAACAGATGTTTTGAACATTTAAAATTGCAGGATAGTAAACAAGTGATAGAGCTGCAGGGCCTCAAGTAGCCGTTTCAAAGCATTAGACGGCATTTACCTACTGTCAATTTTTACACTTCACAATGGCCCCCCTACAGCACAAATGATGATAAAGGTTTCTCTCACCCTTTGCTTCTCAACATATATATAGATTCAATCACCTCCCTATATCAATTATTTGACAATTATACCTTTCATTCCTGTATCTTGGATGACACTGCTATCGATCAGTAACAATGGTAGTGAAGTGCTAAGCTGAGCTGTAACAAGCTTTGCGGCTGATTTATTGTCGTCTTATTCTGTTGTAACTGATGTATGAATTCAAATACAATCTGAATAGCATGAAAATGATGTGATTTAGAATTTAATATGTATTGTCTTTCTCTGTTTTTTTCATGTGCATCCTGTATAAGAGTAAATTACTAAATGCACCTCAAAATTTATGTAAACACTCGCCTTTTCTCAGAATATATATCTAAGGGAAGCAATTTATAATTTCACAATTCAATTTGACAAAAAAATGATTCCCATAGCTTAAAATACATAATTAGATCTGAACATGTAACTAGTGAAGGTAAATTACATACAACAAAAGAGGAAAGAGACTTCACAGAACAATTAAATGTGAGAATTTTCAACATCAGTGCCAAAACCTATTCATCAGATTTTAATGAATCAAGTGTGACAGCCGGATAGTCTTGATAGCCCGTGATGCCAGTTATCCTTATCCGCGTATTTGGCTGCATAGTCATCATAACAATATCAAGGCATTTAAAGACAGGAGATGGCAATCGAAACCAAACCAAACCAAACAAACTCTTTTTCCACTAGATGGGGTCGAGACCAAACAAAGCTTTTTTCCACTAGGTGGGGTCAGGACCAAGGCAATCGAAAGTCAGATATAAATTCAATTTTCTTCGAGCAGCTTATTTATTACTTATAATTATGTGACTTGGACATATTTCTGTTTGTGCATGTCAGCTGTGGTAGTGTCACTAACATTGTTGCTTATTTGACACCTTAAACAATTTACAAGCTCCAATTATTTTTATATGGAAAACAAAATGTGCTCAGTGAAGCACTCTTGCAGACGCCGTAGTTCATCTTACCTAATGATGGTTTCGAAAATAAACCTAATGCCTCTAAGATGGGGCAGAGACATGGAAGGGATGAAAGTCCCATCTAAAAAGTATGGAGTGTATACTAAGTTCCATCTAGAAAGTTCTTGGTTCAAGACAAGGAAAGGGGAAAAAAAAGGCAAAAGGCAAAGCCTAAGCATGCAAAATGTTCCAAGTCTGCGTCTGAGGCCAGATTCACTTTTTCCCCTTCCGTTATACCAGTAAAAGGAACAAGTAAATTTAACAACATCAGTGCCATATTTGCATTGATGCAATAAACCCTATGGTACCTGCTAATTTACCAATGAATGAAAAAAAAAACTTTCTAATACCTGTCGGTGGCCAATATTCCTCCGATAGTTCTTTTTCTTCTTATATTTGAAAACAATTACTTTGGGGTTTAATCCCTGCAAATAGAAAAGTATATCATAAGGTGATAGGTACGTAGAGGGTTGTAGATATAAGATGAGTAACAAGACAACACAAAACAACAGGAGGAAGTGAATTACTTGCTCCTCAACTACTGCATGCACAGCAGCATTGGTGACCACAGGTTTTCCGATATAGGTGGTTGTTTTCATTCCTACAAGCAAAACCTTGTTCAAAACAATCTGCACGAGAATAAAAACATATTAGTTAAGGTAGAAAGCAATAACCAATGACAGTATTGAAATCAATGCCGAAGCAGTTGCAGAACTGAACATGTAAATGATTCTTTAGCTTTGTGATGAGGGACTACAGCAGCCAGATAGCCAAACACCTTAGAGCATTGATAAAATTCAACAAAATGTAAATATCCATAATGGTGCTTTTGAACCATGATAAATAAACAGTGACCGTAAGGGATAAAAAAATTATTCACACACTCTCAAGGTCTCACCCATATCCTCATCAAAAGCCAAGCCGAGCTATGAAACCTCATAACCAAACTGATGTGACTTGAGAAAACGGAAATTCTGCTTACTATTCCTCACTAGTTTATTCCTCTTAATGAACTTTTTTGATACCTCATGCAGACTGAACTTTAATGATCAGGAATCAAAGAGGAGAAAAAGAACAGAAATTGCATACCTTGTCATTGACCTTTGCACCTTTAAGCCTCTGAGTGTAGATAAATCGCCCAGGGAAGACAATATATTGGCGCGACCCAATCTAATTAAAACCAAAGCACAACAACCCAATCCATAAAACATGCTCAGTAACAGCATAGAAAGCAAAACCAAAATGTACATAACAATTAAATGATTGTATCAGGAAGCACCGACAAAACCAAAATAAATATCATCCTGGAAACCAAATTATGTTATACCCAAGATGATGCTAAAACATTACGGAAATGAAAAACATATACACAAGTAACAAAAAAATATCAACTGAAAAATTACCAAGTTTCTACTTGCTCATAAAATACTTGCAACAAACCAAAAATAAAAGTCTTTAGTCACTAGGTGGGTTCAGTTACATGAATCTTTTTACATCATTGTGCTCTATCTAAAACATTATTTTATTAAGCTCCGTAAAATAAGTCTCCCCCGACCTCCTTTCACCAAAAATGTCTGTTGTTAAACCAAAATTTGCTAAAAAATTCAAAAAAATAAAATAAAAAATGAATGTAACTAGTAAATTGCTCCAAGGAGGATAAGATATTGCTATCATTTGATCTCTAAAACAGTATAACATAAACAAAATGCAAGTACGTTTTACTTCACCTATGTCCAGTAGTATAGCTAACAACTAGTATTACTTAATCACACAAAATTAGCATTCAAAACAACACATTACATCTTTATAATAAAACAATTACCACCAAACTGCTTGAATAAAAACCCTAAACACAAAATGAGTACAAACACACGAAAAACGATCCAAATAAGCATCTGGGTATTCAAAAAATCATTCTAAGAACACACAAAACAAAAAGAGTTTTCATTATTTTTTTAATAACTGACCATCACAACAGCGAAAATCTCTTCCCGCTTGGGCTCCTCTTTGGCAGCGGACTCAACAATCTCTCGGCAGTGGTTTCGGCTCCAGCTTCGATAGCAGCTTCGGGTTCTGGTTCAGGTACGGTCTCCGGTTCTAAAACGGGCGGCGCCTCGGTTTGAGAGAATTTGGGAGTGAATGAAAATGTGGGTCTTGTGTAGAGTTTAGGTGAAGGAAAAGAGCAGAGCTTTGATTTGGAAAGAAAAAGAAGAGAGTAGGGATTGAGGTTTTGGTTTGAGATTTTGCAGTGAGTTGTTAGAGATGAACAAATTGCAAGGGTTGCACAAGATGATGCTGCTGCCATGGCGCCTTTACTTTGCGACTCAGCTACCCAGTGTGAAACGAGCTTGGCTACTCTTCTCTTAGTTGTAAATTGTAATCGAAACTTATCCTATCTGTTTCTATTTCAATTACCAACGTGCCCTTCTATTTTAATATTTTTTTCTTTTTCTTTTTTTTTTTTTTTTTTTTTTGAAAATATGATCCTGAAACATATAAAAATTTGTTTGAAATTGTAGTGATCTCAACTATTAATCTTTATCTTGTAATTTATTATTATTTTATTATTTTGTAACTTGTCCCACCATAACTCATCTCTATAAATATAGAGGAACTCATTTTGTAGTTTTGTATCAAATCATTCACAATCAATAAGAAATGCTTGCAGCTCTCAAGGTATCATCTCTTCTTCTTTTCTTTTATTTTACAACACTTTATCACCACGAGTTGCTCTTATTTTATTCTTCCTAACGAATATCATCATGATCAAATATGATATAAGCGCAACATGCATTTCCGCAAACAATTGCTTCCTGATTCAATAAAACAATGAACCATTACCTTCGGCCGAGGTGGTATATCATGTTTCGGGTGTATATGTCATCTCTCTCACATCAGTGGGTCTCACACAGTTGTGGGACCCAGCTGTTGTGAGAGAGATGACATATACACCCGAAATATAATTTATTTTTCCCCTCGGCCTGAAGCCTAATTGATCATGTTGGGGTATGCGCAGCGAAAAGGTGCGGTGGAAGGCAAAAATAGTTTTTAAATTTTAAAAATTTTCCAAGCGAATTAATTAATATCAAATATTTTTAATTCACTCAAAAAAGTATAAATATATTATTTATTAACATTTAATAACGTAATATATTTTGTTACACGACGAAATATTTTACGAAAATATTTTTCGATAAATACTACGCATAATGGGCAAATAATCAAACCAGTTGACCAACAGTCGGGTCGGATATGTTGTCCTCTCCAGATATCTTGCATATAGCAACATCTCCTCGAACGATGATCTCATGAATAATGTGGTACTTCCGCTCCACATGTTTCGATTCTGAAGCGCTATAGGTTTTTTGCATGTGCAACGACACCACTAGTATCACAGAACAACGGGATTGGATCCTCGATGTTTGGGACAACTCCCAATTCTGTGATAAATTTTCTAATCCATACAGCTTCTTTTGCAGTATCTGATGTCACAATATATTCTGCCTCGGTGGTGGAATCAGCTGTTGATCCTTGTTTGGAACACTTCCAACTGAATGCAGCATTATTAAGAGTAAATACAAAACCTGAGGTAAACTTTCTATCATCAAGATCTGACTGAAAGTCAGAATCTGTATATCCTCTTATCTGTAAATCTCTTCTCCATAAGTAAAAAACTTATCCTTAGTACCTTTTAGATACTTTAGGATATGTTTAACGTCATCCAATAGTCGTTACCTGGATTTGATTGATATCTGCTAGTAACGCTTACTGCATGACTAATATCAGGTCTCGTACATAACATGGAATACATGATGCTTCCAAGCATGATTCATAAGGTTGACTAGACATTCTAGACTTTTCATCTTCGTCTGAGGACACATCTTCTTCGAAAGATGAATGCCATGTCGAAAATGTATATTAGCAACTTTACAATTGCTAAAGTTATACCTTTGTAGGATCTTATCTATGTACGAAGGTTGAGATAACCAGCCGTTTTGACATTCATTTTCCAAATACCATAATCATGGTAAGCAGCGATAGCCAATAAAATCCTAATAGACTTTAACGTCGCTACTGGTGAAAATGTTTCATCATAGTCCACATCTGGACTTTGAGTGTAACCTTTAGCAACCGGTCGGGCTTTGAAGGTTTAAACATTCCCATCAGGCTCGCGCTTCCTCTTGTAAACCCATTTACAACCTACGGGAACAATTCCATCAGGAAGCAGAACCAAGTCCATACTTGATTTTGATGCATAGAGTCCATTTCGGAATTCATGGCTTCCTGCCATTTAGCGGAATCAGTGTCCAACATTTCTTCTCTGTAGGTATACGGATCAGTCTCCTCAACAATGAGCAAATCAAGACTCTTGTCTTGTATCAAATACAAGCGCTCAGGAGGTCTCGATATCCTAGTAGACCTACGGAGAGTGGAATTAGAAGGTTCTGTTTCTGTATAAATCTGTTATTCCTCTATTGGTATGCCATCTATAGTTGAACTTCATCAAGCTCAACTCTTCTATGATTACCACCTTCTGCCAAAAATTCTTCTTCAAGAAATCTGGAAAAATGAGCTACGAACACATTTCGATGCTCGGGTTCATAGAATTGATATCTTTTGGAATTCGAAGGATATCCAACAAACCTAACTTTTTCCCCCGAGGCAAAAATTTATCCTGCTGCGTCACTCTGACATATGTAGGACAGCCTCAAACCCTAATATAATTAAGGTTCGGTTTCCTATCAACCCATATCTCATATGAATAGTAGGAACAACTTTAGAAGAAATCCTATTCAGCAGATGTGCAACAGTAAGAAGAGCATACCCCACAAAAAGTAGGTAGATCTGTAAAACTCAACATCGATCGAACCATATCCAATAAAGTCTGATTTCTCCTTTCAGATACTCCATTGTGTTGTGGAGTACCGGAGGAGTATATTGAACGAGAATCCCATTCTCTTTAAGATACTCGGCAAATTCACTGATCATATATTCACCGCCTCGATCTGATTGAAGGCATTTGATGAATTTACCAGTTTATTTTTTAATTCGTTTCGAAATTCTTTGAAATTTTCAAAGGTTTCCGATTTATGTTTCATCAAATAAATATAACCATACCGTGACAAATCATCAGTAAATGTTACGAAGTAAGAAAAACCACTATGAACAGTGTGACTTATAGGACCACATACATCACTATGTACAAGCTCCAATAAGTCAGTGGCCCGATGTCCAACACCAGTAAATAGAGTTTTGGTCATTTTACCCTGAATACAAGATTTATAGGTTAGAAAAGCTTGTATGGTTAGATTCTCAATCAGACATTCTTAACCAACTAGGCCAGGCGTCGTACACATATATGACCTAACCGCATATGCCATAATTCAGTATCAGTTATTTCAGATCGTTTACATTTATTATCCCCAATTTGATAAACATATCTAATAACATGCAAAATATAATGACTGTGAATTTGAATATTTGTGTAACAAAACATCATTCAAACAGCCACGTCATTGCCACGTCATCATCAACCAATCACAGTGTGCCACATGTCGCAATTCTATGGTGCCGACAGTCTTTTTGCCATGTGTCGCCACGTCAGCATCAATTATTGACCAACTTATCTGTATCTGACACGTGGCGGATAAGAATCTGAACCGACCAATCAGAAGCCGCCATGTGTCACAATAATTGAGCTCCAACCACCTTGCCACGTGTCACCTTAACACCTTATCCAGAATCGCCACGTGTCATCACCTCAACATGCCACATCCAAAAGAAGCTGGCGTAACGACGCCAAAGGCCTTGGCGTCGCGACGCCCAGAGCCTACCGAGGCCTATAAATTCAGCTCGATGTTTCAGTTTCAAATGCACCATTCTCTCTGAATTCTCTGATGTAAATAGAGAGTTTTCTATCTCGTTTCTTTTAGTTTTTAGTTTTGTAAATAATTTAATTACGTTTTGTAATAATAGTAATTTACTTTCTTACTTTTTACAGTTTTTACTATTCACCATGAGGAGGTAACTTCCTCAGCTAGGGTGAAAGGTAATTCTTTTACTGTTACTATTTAGATTAATCTCCCTTAAAAATAATATATTCACTATTTAAAATATTGACTTAAAAAGGATACCGCCATATTGGTCTGTTGGTAAATCATTTTAATCTGGTTTAAACCTGACTAATCAAGGATACCGCCAGATTGGTCGGTTGGTAATTAAATTTCTTACCGCCTATATGGCAGGTTTATTTTGGTTCCGCCTTTATGGCTGGTTGGACTTAATTTGACTTAATCAGGTTACCGCCTATATGGCTGGTTGGAAAAATAATCACAAGTTAATATATTATATTAAGGGAGATATCTAAATAGTAAATAGTAAAAGTTGATCCTTTTACCTTAGCATTTTATTTTATTTTACTTTTCAGCTTTTACTTTATGTCTTTTACTTTTCAACATTTTTACTTTATGTCTTTTACTTTTAAGTTTTTACTAGCCCTAGTATTTGTTAGTTATTTGAGGTTGTGATGAATTCTAATATCACTGGTTTATAAGGGGTTATTTTATAGTTTGGGTAATTTAAAGGTTTACTTATTAAGTCTTAAGCTTAATGCTTATTGTTGTCTGATTATCAATAAGATTGATATGGTAAATTAAAATGAACTAGACATAGGGATTTTAGGTTTCAGCCTTATACTTAATCCCACGATCTTCCTTGAGGATAGATAACCCTTTAATAGATTTCCTTACATGATAGACATATACATGTCTGCGGGGGGGGTAGCCATAATTGGAACTCAACTTAATGAATCCATATAATTTGGTTGACATAGACATATGGTTCAATTGGGTTTAAACTGGGTATTTGCGTCTGACATCGACAGAGGCTTTCGCATAATTTTGTGTTCCAGGTTAGTAAACCGATTTATTACACAAACATAAAATAATCACTTTATATTTTAAATGATATTGGAAGAAGTCACAACCATAGATCTTTGAGTCTTTTGTTATTTTCCTTAGTATTTTCTTTTGTTTATTTTATTTATTTTAATTAAGGAAAAACCAAATAACCAAATCAATCAAGCAATCATTCTCTTCTCCCTCAGTTAGATATATGTAAATAAATAGTATCAATAATTAATAACAACTGTCGGAATTAAGTCCTCGTGGGATCGATATTTTTATACTACTTGAACGATATGTGCGCTTGCGTTATACGTGTGTGTTTACGCACCGGTCAAGTTTTTGGCGCCGTTGCCGGGACTTATTTTTCTTGAGTTATTAATTTTGAAGCTATCTAATTTACTTGTCTAATTTTCTTTATTTTATATGTAATTTTTATTTCTTTCTTTTGTTTTCAGGTGATTGAAAAATGGAACATTATTGGGAGATTGAGAGATCACAAGCTTTACTAGAAGATACACCCCAAATCTGGGAGCAACAGTCCGGTTTTCTGTGGCCTGTTGTCCAGCCCAACAATTATCACTGGAGCCAGAACCAAGCAATACCCACATTTGCTCAACAAGACGCAATGGGGAGAGTGGACATATGTAATGGTAACCACCCTAGAGATTATTGCGAATACAACTACAATCCAGGGTGGCAGAGCTATCAAAATCCTTCATGGTATGAAGAACCATCATACTTTCCATCTTATCCACCATACATCTACGATCTCCATCAACAATCAGAACCATCAGAGGAAGATCAGTTGATCCACATGCTCAAAGATTGGCTCAAAGAACGGGAAGCTCAATTAATGCACAAATTCAGAGTCAAGCGGCGTCTATTCAGAGGATGACAGATCAAGTTAGACATTAACAGATAACCTGAATCACATATCTCACGGAGCAAATTCAAATACTACTGAAGATATCTTCGAATATATCTAAGATTCATCATGACATCATAACAGAGGACGAGGCTGAGCAGTATCAAGAACTATTGTAGGTATTAGTTCGGAACCCGAACCGGCAAAGTCTCAATTGATTTTTATTATTCAGACTCTGACGAGGATGAAGCTGAGTTGTTTGTACCAACTGCATCAACAAAAGAGGATGAAACTTTTCAGCCTCAAAATGAAGATCTTGGAGAATGCTTTGCACAAATGTTTGAAGAAGATCTATCTGAGCCAATCACATCAGCCTTAGAGGATGAAGACCTAATGTCAGACACATCTTTACATCCTCACGTTGATACTCTGGAGCATGCATTTCACAGATGACAGATGAAGAATGAATGCGGAAATCCTAAAATATATTTGTGGAAGAAAAAGGTGGAGCAAGAAACAGAGCAAATGAGGAGCAATTGTCAGACCAAATTGAAGATCCAGAGCATTCAAGCGAAACATCACTGTTTTGGGGAGTACAATTTAGAGATATCACCCGGAAGCTTGATAGAATGGAACTTCCATTCAGGTCAAGCACATACGAGACCTCCTGATTTTCTTTCTTTCTTTACAGGAACCACTGGAGCAACAAAGATTAAAAAGGTGGCACAAGCACTGAAGTGACAAAACTCTTTTTGCCACTTTACGTTGGAAGAGACCCTTCAAAAGCAACGCTCACGGGATTGTCTTTAATCGGACGTCCAAAACGACGCTGAAAACCTCCTTGACAGATAGATTTAAGTCACGTCTGGCTGAAGATGAATAATTTAGCGCTAGCAGGGAGGCAACCCATGCACTTTGTTGTAATTCTATTTTTAAATTTTGTGTATACATGTTGTAGAGTTTTTAATTTTTGTGTGTTATTTTGTAGGGAAAAGCACGAACAGAGCATTTTAAGACAGAAGGAATGGTTTTGGCAATCACAAAGAGAGAGAGACAATTCATTAGTGATGGCTGAGTAAAGAATGAATTCTTGAGACGCATCCTAATGAATTTATACTAAGCGAGTGGCTTATTAGTACACAATTCTGTTGCCTTAATTATTGCTTTGATTTGCTTTTCTGTTTTTATTTCCTTATTTTGCCGACAAGGTCTAAACTTTTTAAATTTTTCACGATTTATTTTAACGTTCATCTAATAATTGTCATTTGGCAGGTACTAGTGCTACTATACTCACCCATTTTCAGGTTCTTATAATTCAGCTCTACATTTCTTTCTTCGACACATCCATATATACATCCAAATAAAAGAAAGAAAATGGAAGCAACATCACAGCATCGAATCAAGCAAATTTGTGTTTTCTGTGGATCCAATTCTGGTAATAAACCAGAATTCATTGAGGCTGCAAAAGAATTGGGGCGAGTCATAGCAGAGAGAAATATGCACCTAGTATATGGCGGTGGCAATCTTGGAATGATGGGAAGCATTTCAAAAGCCGTTCAGGAAGGTGGCGGTCATGTTTTGGGAATCATTCCAAAACCTTTGGTGGACGAACAATTAATTGGACCAACAAATAGAGATGAACGCATTGTATCAGGTATGTCTGAAAAAATCCATGAAATTATCAATACTGCGGATGCGTTTATTACGTTACCAGGTGGGCTTGGAACGTTTGAAGAAATGTTCACCGTAGCATCATGGGCACACTTAAATATTCATCGGAAGCCCATTGGGTTACTTAACATTGAGCATTTCTTTGTTTTTCTGTTTGTATTTCTTGCGGAAGCCAAAAGACATGAGTTCGTCACAAAATCTGTTCAAGATATTTTCCTGACTGCTACAAAGGCCGAAGAATTAATTGACCAAATCCTAGCATTTGAACCAAAACTCGAGCCCATTCTTTCCAAGTTGAACTGGTCAGATAGCGATCGTGGTAAGAATCGTAAATTGGACATAGATCTTAATCGGTAATTTTTCTATATTTCAGCTAACCAGGTACTACCTTCTAAACTTTTCTTTTACTGTTTAAGACATGGGGAAAATGTCTCATTTAGGTTTGGGGGAGGGAATTAGTTGATCAGTACCTTGTTTTTAGTTTGTGTGTTATTTTTATTTTAGTCCAAAATTTTTCGAAAAAAAAAATTGAAAATTTTTCAAAAATTACAAAAATATTTTGCGTTTTTTGTTTTTATTTTGACTAAAAATGTGAAATTGGTAAGAGATAGCTGAGTAAGGAGTTTCCACTCTTGAGACGTATCTCAAACCTATTTCGAAACAAGTTAATTTTTGTTTATTTCCTTTTGAATTATTTAATTTGTAAATTCTCAATAAAATTGACTAAAATGGATCTTCATATGGTCAGTTGACAGGTATTATCAACACTCATAGTAACATACGGATATGAGCTATAATTGAAAAGTTTGTAATATTCAGTACTCTAGTTTAATTGGAGGAAGCATCTCAAAAAGTGATGGAGTAAAAAAAAAAATCTGAGATCCGAGTTATTAAGTCTGTAAGGGTGTTTTAACACCTAGTGCCCTAAAGCCAACTGGTTTGGGAGTCACTGGCCCAACGCTTGCTACATGGATCAAAGATGCTACAAAAATATATATATCTGAAGTCTGAGTAATTAAGTCTGTAGGGGTGTCTTAACACCTGGTGCCCTAAAGCCAACTGATTTGGGAGCCACCGACCCAAAGCTCGCTACATAGACGGAAGATATTGTATATAAATAAAAAATCAAAAATCAAAGAAAAATAAGAAAAATTACTCCATTGCTACAAAAGGTGTGAATTCTGATGAGACTTTAGGACACAAATATTACTCTCTTATCAACTATACTTGTGACTGTTGTGGGAAAAAATAAGTTGTTTAATATTTTGTTGGCTGTATATATGGAAAATGGTAAAAATGATCGGAGAATTTACTTATTCAGTAATTTAGAAAGAAACAAAACAACTAGTAACTTGGAGTAGAAGTTTCACTTGATTAGTCACTAACTTCTTTATTCTCTTTTCTCTTGTCTTTTTGCTTTTGTGTGCATTAGTTTTACTACATTTTTACTTTTGTAAAATGTTTGTGGGTATCATTGTTGTAAACCCTCACGAGACTACAACTCGTCCACTAGGGACACCTAGGGGTTTAAAGGCTTGTTGCATACGCTAAATGCAACCGTGATCCCTACGAAAGTGGCTTAGTTAAATTTTATTATGTTATTTTATTTTGTGTTTTGCTCGAGGACTAGCAAAATGTTAGGTTTGGGGGTGTGTGATGAGTGGTAATTATATCACTATTTCCCACTCATTTAACTTAATATTTTGTATAGTTTCTTGAGTCTTGTGAATATTTTGATGTGTTTTGTGTTATTTTGTAGATAATAAAGTTTCAGGACATTCTGGAGGTGATTTGGACCAAAACAGTAAAAATTGGACAAAAAGGGCATTTTGTAATTTTCAGCATCGCGAATCCCAAGCCCTTGGCGCCACGACGCCTAACATGCGCCGAACAGTGCTAACGTGCGCCGGGTCCACGTGTCAGAATCTGAGAAAAGTTTGACTTTGCTAACGTGCGCCGTGCACGTGTCACCATCACAGCCGATCTGTTAACGTGCGCCGTGCCACATGTCATCATCCTACAGTGCCGACAGTCACCATCGCCACGTGTCGCTCCACCTGTCAGCCACGTCATCGTCCATATCACCGGTTGACTGAGTCAAACTGCCACGTCATCATCAACCAATCATAGTGTGCCACGTGTCGCAATTCTATGGTGCCGACAGTCTTTTTGCCACGTGTCGCCACATCAGCGCCACGTCAGTATCAATTATTGACCAACTTATCCGTATCTGACACGTGGCAGATAAGAATCTGAACCGACCAATTAGAAGCCGCCATGTGTCTCATATTGAGCTCCAACCACCTTGCCACGTGTCACCTTATCACCTTATCCAGAATCGCCACGTGTCATCATCTCAGCATGCCACGTCCAAAAGAAGCTGGCGTAGCGACGCCAAAGGCCTTGGCGTCGCGACGCCCAGAGCCTACCGAGGCCTATAAATTCAGCTCGATGTTTCAGTTTCAAATGCACCATTCTCTCTGAATTCTCTGATGTAAATAGAGAGTTTGCTATCTAGTTTCTTTTAGTTTTTAGTTTTGTAAATAATTTTAATTACGTTTTGTAATAATAGTAATTTACTTTCTTACTTTTTACAGTTTTTACTATTCACCATGAGGAGGTAACTTCCTCAGCTAGGGTGAAAGGTAATTCTTTTACTATTACATTTAGATTAATCTCCCTTAAAAATAATATATTCACTATTTAAAATATTGACTTAAAAATGATACCGCCATATTGGTCGGTTGATAAATCATTTTAATCTGGTTTAAACCTGACTAATCAATGATACCGCCAGATTGATCGGTTGGTAATTAAATTTTCTTACCGCCTATATGGCATGTTTATTTTGATTCCGCCTTTATAGCTAGTTGGACTTAATTTGACTTAATCAGGTTACCGCCTATATGGCTGGTTGGAAAAATAATCACAAGTTAATATATTATATTAAGGGAGATATCTAAATAGTAAATAGTAAAAGTTGATCATTTTACCGTAGCATTTTATTTTATTTTACTTTTCAGCTTTTACTTTATGTCTTTTACTTTTAGCATTTTTACTTTATGCCTTTTACTTTTAAGTTTTTACTAGCCCTAGTTATGTGTTAGTTATCTGAGGTTGTGATGAATTCTAATATCACCGGTTTATAAGTGGTTATTTTATAGTTTGGGTAATTTAAAGGTTTACTTATTAAGTCTTAAGTTTAATACTTTTTGTTGTCTGATCACCAATAAGATTGATATGGTAAATCTAAAATGAATTAGACTTAGAGATTTTAAGTTTCAGCCTTAGACTTAGTAGCCCACGATCTTCCTTGAGGATAGATAACCCTTTAATAGATTTCCTTAAAGGATAGACATATACCTGTCGGGCGGGGGTAGCCATAATTGGAACTCAAACTTAATGAATCCAGATAATTTGGTTGATATAGACATATGGTTCAATTGGGTTAAACTGGGTATTTGCGTCTGACCATCGACAGAGGCTTTCGCATAATTTCGTGTTCCAGGTTAGTAAAACGATTTATTACACAAAATAAAATAACCACTTCATCTTTTAAATGATATTGGAAGAAGTCACAACCCTAGATCTTTGAGTCTTTTGTTATTTTCCTTAGTATTTTCTTTTGTTTATTTTATTTATTTTAATTAAGGAAAACTACAATCAACCAAATCAATCAAGCAATCATTCTCTTCTCCTTCAATTAGATATCTGTAAATAAATAGTATCAATAATTAATAACAACAGTAGGAATTAAGTCCTCGTATGATCGATATTTTTATACTACTTGAATGATACGTGCGCTTGCGTTATAC
Source organism: Zanthoxylum bungeanum (assembly GCA_019454045.1). Classification (NCBI taxonomy): domain Eukaryota; kingdom Viridiplantae; phylum Streptophyta; class Magnoliopsida; order Sapindales; family Rutaceae; genus Zanthoxylum; species Zanthoxylum bungeanum. The sequence continues at coordinate 19,375 of SKCR01001573.1, read as the reverse complement.
GTGTGTGTTTACGCACCCGTCATTTATAAAGGAAATGAATTGAATCATTACGGTCTGAAGCCTAATTGATCATAAATTGCGTCCATAGAATTTGATGATGAATTAAATTAACATGCGGCTAATGAATTGAATTGGAGAATTGCAGCTATTTTGATGATCATGTGTCCGTAGCATGTGTACCAAATCATCGAATTTCATTAATTTAATTATTTAATTGATTTTGATGGATAAAGGCCGAATCCGAAAAAAAATCAAAACCTGAAGTTTTGAGTCTTGAGAATTAGAACTTGTAGTTCTAATATACTATTTTATTATTTTTATGAGTATGCTCTGTGGTTGCCATTAATTTGGATCATCCCCATCAGAAAATAAAAACTATATTTTTTATTATTGTTTTATAATTTATTTTAGTTTCTTTTATAATTATGATTAAGTATAAGAGATAGATTAGAACCCGAAGTTCTAAACTCATTAATTAATTATTAGATTAGAACATGTAGTTCTAGATCTACAAAATAATTATAGAACCCGAAGTTCTATAATTACACTACGATTAATGAACCTGAAGTTCTAACCTCAATCAATTAGACATTAGATTAAAACCTGCAATTTTAAATCTATTATAGAACCTGAAGCTCTGAATCTACAATATAATATTTATGAAATTGATGTTCTAAATACATGTATGATTTTTTTTTTACATCGCAATTATATTTTGTTTAACACATTTATTATTACGACACTTATTTTATACTTTCAAGGAACCTTGAAAATATCAAATCTCGTAAATATACAAATTCCCGCACTCGAAGTTTTTGAAAGAAATTATCTCTCGCGGGTTTTGGATGCCAAAATACACCTACGAGATATAGGCCTGGAAAGTACCATAAGCCAAACAAATCAAACATCCCTGCATGATAAGTCAAAGGCTATGATCTTTCGTCATCATCTGCATGAGAGCCTGAAAGCTCAATACCTAACAGTTGAAGGTCCATTAATCTTATGGAATAACCTGAAAGAGAGATATAACCATCAAAATGATATCTTCCTCCCTAGAGCAAAATATGAGTGGACAAATCCGAGGTTGCAGGACTTCCAAAAGATTTCTGACTACAACTCTGAGCTATTTCCCATCACATCACATCAGAAATTGGGTGGTGAAAATATCACTAAAGAAGACATGCTTGAAAGAACACTCACTACCTTTCATGCATCAAATATGATTCTGCAACAACAATATCGGGAGCGTCATTTCATAAAATACTCAGATTTGATATCTTGCCTCCTAGTTGCTGAACAAAACAATGAGCTACTGTTGAAAAATCACAAATCACGACCAACTGGATCTAAGCCATTCCCAAAAGCGAATGCAAATATCCATACAAATAATAGACGTGGCCGGGGAGGTAAAAGAGGACGCGGAGGGCGTGGTTATCGCCCCCATGGTGGTCATAAAAATTCAGGACAACAAAACAAAAAGAATGGACAACACCAGAAGTGGAATGTCTATAAAAGAGATAATAAAGAAAACAGTGCAGAAAAGAAATCTACCAAAAATGATAATGATCAAATATGTTATCGATGTGGAGGAAAGAGACATTGGTCACGTATCTGTCATACATATGGCCATTTAGTAGATTTATATCAAGCATCCAAGAAAAGGAAAGGAAATGAGATTGAAGCTAACTTTATTGATGACTCGGATCTAGTAGATCTCACTCATCTTGATGTTTCCGATTTCTTCGAGGATCCAGAGGAATGATTGATCACCTAATTATCGATGGAAATGTCCATCGTGATTAAACTTTAAATTTTACCTTTTATGAATGGCTTAGGATCTAGGAATATTGAACTTTATTTAGAATATTCTTAAAGTTTTGTTTGAATATTTTTTTGTCACATCAGATGTACTATATTTCATATCTTTTACTTGATGTCTAACATGAACTTTGCTTTCAAGGATATGGATCCTACTAATAAATTATATATCCTGGAAAATAAATGTGGAGATGTATGCTTGGCTGATAGTGCAACAACACACACTATTTTTCGAGATAGAAAATATTTCTTGGACGTAAAATTACGTGAAGGAAAGATAAACACTATATCTAGTCCTGTAGACCTATTTGAAGGCTCTGGAAGAGCCATAATCTTATTAGCAAGTGGAATAAAATTACGCATTGAAAATGATCTATATTCAGGCAGGTCCAGTAGAAATGTGCTAAGTTTCAAAGATATTCACAGAAATGGGTATCATATTGAAACCTTAGATGAAAACAATGTAGAATATATATGTATTACCAAAAATATCTTAGGTAAGAATTATATATTGGAAAAACTTCCGGCTTTCTCAGCTGGATTATATTATACAATCATAAATGCAATAGAAAGTCACGTAATGATGAACCAGAAGTTCAATAATCCAAAGATGTTTATGTTATGGCATAATCGTCTTGGTAATCCATGAGCTACAATGATGCGTAGAATAATTGAAAATTATAATGGCATAAATTAAAGAACCGAAGATTCTATTGACAAATGAGATCAATTGCACCGATTGCTCATAAGGAAAACTTGTGATACGCCCATCTCCATCTAAGATTACTCTTGAATCCCCATCATTCCTACAAAGGATTCAAGGAGACATTTGTGGACCAATACATCCACTAAGTGGAACTTTCCGTTACTTTATGATTTTGATTGATGCATCAGTACGATGGTCATATGTTTGTTTGTTGTCCATATGTAACATTGCATTTGCCAAGCTACTTGCCAAAATGATTAGATTAAGGGCACAATTCCCAAATTATCCAATCAAAACCATACGATTTGACAATGCCGGTGAATTTACATCCAAGACATTTGCTATTGTACATCAGTTGGAATCGATGTTAAAAATCTAGTTCCACATGTACATACACAAAATGGATTGGCAGAATCATTAATCAAGCGAATTCAGGTAATTTCACGAACTTTGTTGTTACAGACTCAATTACTAATTTCTACATGGGGTAATGCTATACTACATGCTGTTGTATTACTTCGCATTAGACCCATAGCTTATCATCAATATTCTCCAATCCAACTTGTTCTTGATCACCAACAAGATATTTCCCATTTACGCACTTTTGGTTTTACTATGGGACCTCAACGTCGTTTGAGGACATATGTTGGTTTTAATTCACCTTCCATTATTAGATATGTGGAACCCCTAACAAGTGATATTTTTACCGCACGTTTTGTGGATTTTCAATTTGATGAGACGGTTTTTCCACCATTAGGGGAAAAGAGAGAGCCTTCAGAAGCAAGGTATAAACTTTCTTGGAAAGTTCATACCATGTCTCATTCAGATCCTCGCACCATCCAATGTGAAAATGAAGTGTGAAGGATAATCTATTTGCAACAAATTACAAATCAATTGCCAGATGTATTTACAGATGTTGCAAAAGTAACTAAGTCACATATACCAGCTGCTAATACAGCAGCCCGGTGGTTGTTCTTGTTGAATAATCCAGTATAAAGGCAGCTAATGAATCATATATTGCACGTCAGAAACATGGTAGACCACTTGGTTCTAAAGATACTATTTTCGGAAGAGGAAAATGAGAGATCCGGATCCTATTGAAAATAAAGCTCGAGCAATGACTATACCTACATCTTCTGAATCACCAGTTCAAGAAGAACTAATAGTCCCTGAAGAGACACTAGCCCTTTAAGAGGCTCAAAAATCCAAAAATGATGAAAAGTCTACAAACTATACTTATTCAAAAGAAGTGTGGGATCGAAAGGAAATAATCATCGACAATGTATTTGCATATACATTAGCTACTGAAATTATAAATGATTTGGAACCTCAAATTGTCGATGAATGTAGACTTAGACACGATTGGCCTAAATGGAAAGAAGTAATTCAAGCAGAATTAAATTCTTTAGCCAAAACTTGAAGTATTTGGACCCGTAGTCGAGACACATGAAGATGTCAAACCTGTTGGTTACAAACGGGTCTTTGTACGAAAATGTAATGAACATAATAAAATCATTAGATATAAAACGCGACTAGTTGCACAAGGTTTCTCGCAGAGACCAGATATTGACTATGGGGATACATATTCTCTAGTGATGGATACCATTACGTTTCGATTTCTAATCAGTTTAGCAGTCTCTGAAAGATTGGACATGCGTCTTATGGACGTAGTGACAACATATTTGTATGTGTCACTTGGCACTGATATTTACATGAAAATCTGTTAGGGATATACCCTATACCCAACTTGTGGATGAGCTATATGTACATGTATTTGTAATATTTTCATTAATTAATAAAATGGAAATCTTTATTATACATGTCTTACATAACTTATATGAATCATCAACACTGTAATAAAGCCCTTGGAGTAATAAGACGATGGCTTCCACGCCTTATGAGAATCATTACTCTTAAATATTCATAGTCATAGTTTTCTGAATAATCTGGGCATTCACAAAGCGGAGAGACTATCATGATGATATGATCCGCCCTTAAGTGGGGTAGCTGATCTCATAGGCTACTAGCGGAGATCCGTCCGCTTGGTGTATCATATGGATGCATTAGTTGCTCGTGTCCATCGAACTAACCGCTGAAAGTTTTCATATGGAGTGTTCATCCCATGTGTCTGTGAGAACTTTCATGTATCGATTATATGACTAGTCCTTAGACTTAAGGTCTTTACAATCTTATGTGTGGATCAAATAACTTTGACATTCTCCTTCTCCGGTTCAAAAGATCCGGTCATAAGGGTATGATTGGGTCATTTGTTGAAACACATGAAGTTTGTAAAGATACAACAGAGAGTCGCTACTCTCTCGGATAATATTTCCTTATAATAGTAGTATTCCAGTTTGCAGGTTGATATGTGTGATCAGTGCTTGAGACTGTGGCCACAGCGGAAGAATCATGTGAGATTCTTTGGTTAGCATGATTCATGACACTATCAACATCATACAATTGACCATATGGATAGACACTTTCCATACCCTAGGTCAATAGGTGGGAATACAGTGAGGCGAGGGACCGTATACATCGCATACAGAATGGGTATATATATATCTTTCCTTCTCATTTGGGGGCCTTGGCATGTTGCTAGATGTCAACCTTGGTCATTGAAATCGAACGACCATCTGATCAGATGATAATTTATGTTCGACTAAATTATCACGATTCATTTCATGTCCAACTTGAGGGGAACCCAAAAGGTCACACACAACAAAGTCGAAATCAATGGTTAAAAATGCACAGTACATATTTAACAACATATATGATTGCTGTAGGAATTATTCATAAATGGTTCAATGTGTTTAATTATTGAACAGATCATTTATGAGGTTCCATAGTGGCTTAGGGATTGGTGAATGACGATAGGGGCACTTTGGGAATTGGAATAAATAGATTTAAAAAAAATTACTATCCACGTGAATAGTATCATGTGAATAGTAAATTTTTTTTTTATTTAATTTTGTTATTTGTTTTGAATTCCAATTTGGCTCAAACTCTTATTAGGGTTTTATAATCTCATTAAACCACTAAATTAAGATCCAATGGCTAAGATTAAATTGGCTTTTATCCCACATCGGATTCTTAATTAATTTTTGTTGTCTTTGGAACACTATATAAACCCAAAGAATTCTTCACAAATTTTTGCACCAAACCTTTCAAATCTTGGGTTTATATAAGTGAGCAACTCTAAAGTTTTAAGAGTAAGCCACTGATTTTGAGGATCCTTAAGTCTAATTGACTAGAGGAACCTCGAGTTAAAAGTTTTGAGGTATTTGCCTAGGCTAGCACCAAGGGCAAAATACACGTGCACTCAAGGCATAATCTTGCCGTTGAGTTTTAACTTTGGTGTGTGCATCTTTGGAGGCCACACACTTGGGTGGCTCTTTGGAACGTGGAAGAGCTTGCTGAGTTCGAGAAAAGCTTGTAGATTGGAGGGAGGACTGGAGGAGTCTACGGTTCAAGTAAGTCTTTTTCTTTCTTTATTTTAATTAGAGTTCTTATGATAGTTAGCATGTTTAGGTTTATGTTCTTTGCATGTTTTATGAGTTTTATGCTTAGAATATATAGTAACATGCCTAGGCTTGTAGAATAATCAAAACAAATGGGTCTTGGGCAAAGGGAAAGCGGAGTCATAATTTTAATAATTTTTTTTTCGCTGCGCACTCGCGGCCGCTTCCCAATAGAATCCTCGAAGGATTGAAAATGCTTGAAGCATATAAATCAAAGGGTTGTGGTATAATTGTTCAATCAAGTTACAATGATCTTTATACGAATTGAAATAATCTGGACGCATGTGGTATAGTTGTTTATGTGAATATTTGATGAAAGAAGGATTTATAAATGATCCTTTATGCCCATGCGTATTTATTAGAAAGTCAGAAACTGGATTTGCTCTTATAACAGTATATGTCGATGATATGAACATAATTGGAACCCTTGAAGAGCTTCTAAAAACTACTGAATATTTGAAAATAGAATTTGAGATGAAAGACTTGGGAAAAATGAAATATTGTCTCGGCTTGTAGATCGAGCATAAAACTAATGGAGTATTTATCCATCAGTATACATATATTGAAAAAATTCTCAAACGTTTCAATATGGATAATGCTCATCCATTTAGTACTCCCATGGTAGTCCGATCTCTCGATCCTAAAAAGGATCAATTCTGTCCTAAAGAAGATAATGAAGAGATACTTGGTCCAGAGGTACCATATCTTAGCGCAATTGGCGCCTTGCTATATTTATCTCAATGCACCAGACCATATATTGCATTCTCGGTTAATTTATTAACAAGATTTAGTTCTGCGCCAACTCGACGATATTGGAATGGCGTCAAACATATCTTTCGTTATCTTCATGGGAGACTGTTTTATTCAAATGAACTAACATAAAATCTAGGCCTTATTGGTTATACTGATACATGATATCTGTCTGACCCTCATAAGGCACGTTCACAGACATGGTATATTTTACCCTATAATAACACGATAATTTTCTGGCGATCTACAAAGCAGTTTTTTGTTGCCACATCTTCTAATCCCTCTAAGATAATTGCACTACATGAAGCAAACAGAGAATGTATATGGTTAAGGTCACTTATTCATCACATTCATGGCACATGCAACTTAAACTTTGCCGCTGGTATTCCAACAATTATATATGAAGATAATGTTGTATGTATTGCACAAATTAGAGGAGGGTACATCAAAGGAGATAGAACCAAGCATATCTCACCAAAATTCTTTTATACTAATGAGCTCCAGCAGAGCAAACAAATTGATATCAAGCAAATACGATCAACCGATAATTTTACAGACTTATTTATGAAAGCTTTACCGACATCAACATTTGAGAAGCTTGTGTATAGTATTAACATGCGTCGAATTAGTAAATTATCTTGACTATATCTTTCATCAGAGGGAGCATATTTATTGACGTGACACAAGTACATTGTATTCTTTTTCCTTCGACCAGGTTTTATCCCACTGGGTTTTACTGGTAAGGTTTTAACGAGGCAATGTTATTCCATCCAGAAGTCAAACAAATTATATATGACTAAAGTAGTCGGGCCCAAGAGGGAGTGTTGTAAATTGTGGTGATCCCAACTACTTAATCTTTATCTTATAATTTTTTATTATTTTATTATTTTATAACTTATCCCACCATAACTCCTCTCTATAAATATAGAGGAACCCCTTTGTAGTTTTGTATCAAATCATTCAGAATCAATAAGAAAAGCTTGCAGCTCTCAAGGTATCATCTCTTTTTCTTTTCTCTTATTTTACAACAAAAATAAATTTTATTTCTCATTTTCGAATTTAGGAAAATAATTCCACGAATGGATAAAGATTCCGTATAATTCGTATAGAGCCATCGTCGGTCAACGAGAGGAGGATACCACTCATCAGTTAAATCATTTTAAAAAATGATTTATACCCAATCATTGTCGGCTTGTCTTCCTTTGATTCTGGAAAAATTTCCATGGATAACTTTGCTTAGTGGAACTCATAAATGCACTAATTAGAAACCAAGCTACTCAAAAAATTACAACAAAGGTCCAGTTATCACTTATGTAATTTCTAATTTTATAACAGAGTGAGAGAATATGAGCAAAACATTCGGCCCAATTGGTTAGATATTGTTTATTTTGACGATTCAGGGTAGTCCAATTCTTAAATCCTGAACTCCCATGATTTTGTTATTAATATTGACCTAAGCCCATCCAAGAGGTCACCTAATAGAGATAACACTTATAAAGACATCACTAGCACCTCTCCCCAAGCGATATAATCCATCACTTTATGGCTCAATGTCCTCATTGACACACTTCCGGTTGAGAGTTGGCTCAAATATCATTTGAAATTACCTGACCAAACTAGTCAAATCTTATCTGTTTTGGCAGCCTAAGATGACCCAACTTTGAAGCCTTATCCCCTTACGATTTTATTCTTAGCATTAGTCCAAATCCACCTTAGAGACCTTCTACTAGTTGAGAGGCTCAACACTTGTAAGAAAATCAATAGCATCCATCCCAAGTGATGTGCGATATTACATAATTGGCCAAGCAAAATAAGAGGTATCAGTCAATCAGTTGGACAAATCGGGTATAAATATTAGCATCCCCGTTCTAATAGAGGTAAAATTCCCGTGTAAAAGGGGATCTGCACGGGGGATGATATGTTAGGATCAGATATTAATCAATTTTTTCATATCCGTTATTTAAATATGTCAGGTACATATATTGGGATCCCGTCATAGTCAATTCATTGTCATCCATATTTATCTAGCTCACGGTTAGTGTATGCTCATAAGAAGGGAAAAATCAAACAGTTAATAGAGACTTTCCAATTTATGGGTTGTTGATGGTGATTTTCTTCCCCGAGGAATGATCAAATACCGAGGAGTGGTAGAATGAACATTACATAGCCAAAAGTTATTGGGGTGATTATTGACCGGCGTAAACACACACGTATAACGCAAGCGCACGTATCATTCAAGTAGTATAAAAATATCGATCCCATGAGGACTTAATTCCTACTGTTGTTATTAATTATTGATACTATTTATTTACAGGTATCTAATTATAGGGAGAATGGAATTGATTGCTTTTGGTTGGTTGAATGTAGATTTGCTAATTAAAATAAAAACAGACTCAAAAGAAAATACTAAGGAAAATAAAATAAAAGACTCAAAGATCTAGGGTCGTGACTCCACACAATATTATTATAAAGATGAATTGATTCTCTTATCTATGTGTAATAAATCAGTTTGCTAACTTGGAACACGAAATTATGCAAAAGCCTCTGTCGATGGTCAGATGCAAATACCCAGTATAACTTAATTGAACCATATGTCTATGTCAACCAAATTACCTGGATTCATTAAGATTAAGTTCCAATTATGGCTACCCCCGCCCGACAGGTATATGTCTATCCTGTTTGGAAATCTATTAAAGGGTTATCTATCCTCAAGGAAGATTGTGGGCTATTAAGTCTAAGGCTGAAACCTAAAATCCCTATGTCTAGTTCATTTTAAGTTTACCACATCAATCTTATTGGTGATCAGACAACAAGAATGATTAAGCTTAAGACTCAATAAACAAACTAAAGAATTACCCATAAAAAATATCAATTATTAAGTGTGAATATTGTGTTTCATCACTTCCCTAGAATAAAATAAAATGCTGGGGGTTAGAGGATCCACATTTAATATTTCTTATCTAGGAATCTCACTTATTATAATATATAAATTATTTTATATTCTGCTTTCTCAGGAATTAAAAATGTTAAACATTTAAAACCAGCCATATAGGCGGTAATCCATTTAGTCCAATTACACCAGCCAAATAGGCGGTAATTATCTGTCACATAAAGACCGGCCATATAGGCGGTATAGTAATTTATATTTAGACCGACCATATAGGCGGTAATAAAGTCTGCCATTAATTAATCTGGTTAAATTATAATTTATAAATTATAATTAAGGGAGATTTATCTAGATAATTATATTAAATATTTCACCTTTTACCCCAGCGGTAAATTAACTATTGAACATAAAAAAAAAGAAAAGAAAAATAAAATAAAATAAAATTTTATTACAAAAAGTAAAAGTGCATAATTGAAAATACTAAAAGTAAAAATGCTTAATTTAAATTAGAAAAACTTAAACACACAAGATGCAATCCTTAAAGTCCTTACAAAACTCAAGGAAGGCATGCTTTGAATTCTGAAATCGAGCTGAATTTATTGTGTCAGTAGGGGTCGGCGTCACGACGCCCAAATCGCATCGCGACGCGGAATTGTGTCGCCGTGGCAGGTTCTGGTTCATCGGCTCAGATTCTGGATAAGGTGATAAGGTGACACGTGGCAAGGTGGTTGGGATTTCAATTATTGCGACATGTGGCGGCTTCTGATTGGCTAATTTCAGATTCTTATCGCCACGTGTCAATTGCGGATAAGTGAGTCAATAATTGGCGCTGACGTGGCGACACGTGGCGAAAGTGACTGTCGGCACTATAGAATTGCGACACGTGGCACGCTGTGATTGGCTGATGATGACGTGGCGATGATATGGCACGTTGACTCGGTCAACTGGTGATATGGATGATGACGTGGCAGACACGTGGAGTGACACGTATCGACACGTGGCAATGGCGACTGTCGGCACCGTAGGATGATGACACGTGGCATGGTGCACGTTAGCAGATCGACTGTGATGATGACACATGGCACGGCGCATGTTAGCAACGTCAAACTTCTTATATTCTGACTTGTGGACCTGGGGCACGTTAGCACTGTTCGGCGCACGTTAGGCGTCGCGACGCCATAGGCTTGCGCGTCGCGACGCCATAGGCTTGCGCGTCGCGACGCGCATAATTTCAAAAATGCCCTTTTGTCCAATTTTCACTGTTTTGGGCCCAAATCACCTCCAGAGAGTCCTGAAACTTTATTTATCTACAAAATAACACAAAACACATCAAAATATTCACAAAACTCAAGAAACTATACAAAATATTAGGTTAAATGAGTGGAAAATAGTGATATAATTATCACTCATCACACCCCCAAACCTAACATTTTGCTAGTCCTCAAGCAAAACATAGAATAAAATAACATAAACATCTTTAAAATAAAATTAATTAAGCCACTTTCGTAGGGATCACGGTTGCATTTAGCATATGCAACAAGCCTTTAAACCCATAGGTGTCCCTAGTGGACGAGTTGTAGTCTCGTGAGGGTTTACAACAATGATACCCACAAATATTTTACAAAAGTAAAAAGGTAGTGAAACTAATGCACACAAAAGCAAAAAGACAAGCGAAAAGAGAATAAAGAAGTTAGTGACTAATCAGGTGAAACTTCTACTCCAAGTTACTAATTGTTTTCTTTCTTTCTAAATTACTGAATAAATAAATTCTCCGATTATATTTACCATTCTCCATATACACAGCCAACAGAATATTAATCAACTCATTTTTGCCCACAACAGTCACAAGTGCAGTTGATAAGAGAGTAATATTTTTGTCCTAAAGTTTTATCAGAATTCGCACCCTTTTTGTAGCAATGGAATAATTTTTCTGATTTTTCTGATTTTTTCTTCGATTTTTGATTTTTGATTTATTTATATACAATATCTTCCATCTATGTAGCGAGTGTTGGGTCGGTGGCTCCCAAACCAGTTGGCTTTAGGGCACCAGGTGTTAAGACACCCCTACGGACTTAATTACTCAGACTTCATATATATAGATTTTTGCAGAATCTTTGATCCATGTAGCGAGCTTTGGGCCAGTGACTCCCAAACCAGTTGGCTTTAGGGCACTAGGTGTTAAAACACCCTTACATACTTAATAACTCGGATCTCAGATTTGTTTTTTTACTCCATCACTTTTTGAGATACTTCCTCCAATTAAACTAGAGCACTGAATATTACAAACTTTTCAATTTTAGCTCATGTCCGTATGTTACTATGCATGTTGATAATATCTGCTAGCTGAACATATTAAGATCCATTTTAGTCAGTATTATGGAGAATTTACAAATTAAATAATTTAAAAGAAATAAACAAAAATTAACTTGTTCCGAAATAGGTTTGAGATACGTCTCAGGAGTGGAAACTCCTTACTCGGCTATCTCTTACCAATTTCACCTTTTTAGTCAAAACAACATAAAAACGTAAAATATTTTTGTAATTTTTGAAAAAAATTCAATTTTTTTTGTAATTTTCGAAAAATTTTGGAATAAAACCACACACAACTAAAAATAAGATACTGATCAACCAATTCCCTCCCCCAAACCTAAATGAGACATTGTCCCCAATGTCTTAAACAGTAGAAGAAGAGTTTAGAAGATAGTACCTGGTTAGCTGAAATTCTACAGGAAATTAAAGGTTAAGATCCAGATTAATCCGACGCCTCTTACCACGATCGTCCTCAGACCAATTTATCTTTGAAATGATAGGGTCAACTTGTGGTTCATAGGCTAAGAGTTGGTCTATTAGATCCGGAGCAGTTATGGCAGTGAAGAGAAGTTCTTTTAAAGGTTTTGACACGAACCCATTTCTCCGGGCATCATCAAGAAACACACAAAGAAAATCATAAAATCCATCAACGTTGTACAGTCCAATTGGTTTCTGGTGTATGTTCAGGTTCTCCCAAGATAGCACTATAAAAATTTCCTCCAATGTACCCAAGCCACCTGGCAAAGCAATAAAAACATCAGCACGGTTAATCATTTCCACTAGTCGCTCAGACATACCTGGCACAATAAGTTCCTCTCCGTTTGATGGTCCAATAAGATTTGCCTCTGCCAAGGGTTTTGGGATGATTCCCAAAACGTTACTGCCTCCCTCCTATATGACCTTTGAAACGATCCCCATTAGTCCAAGATTTCCTCTGCCATATACTAAGTGCATATTCCTTGCAGCTAATACTCGACCCAATTCCTGTGGTGCTTCTACGTATTGTGGCTTAGTACCAACACTAGTACCGCAAAACACACAGATGTTTTCAACTCGTCTTCTTGAAGTGGCTTCTATTTTTTATGTATTTATTTCTCAACTCTGGATGCCTTCAAAAGTGCAATGATGAGTTGAATTTATAATACCTGAAAAGGGTGAGTAATAATAGCACTAGTATCTTCCATATGACGTTTGTTAGCTAAACAACAAAAGAAATCGTGCAAGGTCAAAAATTATGGATCCTGTATATGAAAATAAAGATAATTACAACAGAAAAGCAAATCAAAGCAATAATTAAGGTAACGGAATTGTGTACGCAATACGCCATTCGCTTAGTATAAATTCATTAGGATGCGTCTCAAGAATCCATTCTTTACTCAGCCATCGCTAATGAATTATCTCTTATCTTTGTTAAACACCATTCCTTTTGTCTTATACTTTGGTTGAGCTTTTCCCTACAAAAATAACACACAAAATTAAAATCTCTACAACATGTATACACAAAATATAAAAATAGAAATTACAACAAATTGCATGGGTTACCTCCCTGCTAGCGCTAAATTTTTCATTTTCAGCCAGACGTGACTGAAATACATATGTCAAGGAGGTTTCAGCGTCGTTTTGGATGTCCGATTAAAGACATTCCCATGTGCGTTAATTTTGAAGGGTCTCTTCCAACGGTAAAGGGGCAAAAAGAATTTTGTCTCATTCAGTGCTTGTGCCACCTTTTTAACCTTTGTTGCTCCAGTGGTTCCTGAAAAGAAAGAAAGAAAATCATGAGGTCTAGTATGGTGATTGACTTGGAATGGGAGTTCCATTCTGTCAAGCTTCTGGGTGATATCTTTGATCAGTACTCCCCAAAACAGTGATGTTTTGCCTGAATGTTCTGGATCTTTAATAAGTTCAGACATTTGCTCCTCCATTTGCTATACTTCTTGCTCCACCTTTTCTTCACAGATGAATTTTAAAATTTCCGTATTCAATTCTTCATCCGTCATCTGTGAAATGCATGCTCCATAAGTGTCAATCTGAGGATGTAAAGTTATGTCTGTTTTTTGGTCTTCATCCTCTTATCTGAGTGAAATGATTGGCTCAGGTAGATTTTCTTCAAACATTTGTGCAATTGAAGCTCCAAGATCCTCATTTGGAGGATAGAAAGTTTCATCCTCATTTGTTGGTGCAGTTGGTACAAATGACTCAGCTTTTTCATCCTCGTCAGAGTCAGAATAATAAAAATCAAACAGAGACTTTGTTGGTTTAGGTTCCTGAACTGATACCTCAGATTCTTGATACTGTTCAGCCTCATCCTATGTTAGGATGTCATGATGAATCTCAGGATATTCGAAGGCTTCTTCGGTATTATTTGAATTTGCTCCGTGAGATATGATTCAGGTTATCTGTTAATTGTCTAACTTGATCTGTCATCCTTTGTATAGACGCCGCTTGACTCTGAATTTGTGCATCAAATTGAGCTTCCCGTTCCTCGAACCAATCTTTGAGCATGTGAATCAACTGATCTTCCTCTGATGGTTCTGGTTCTTGGTGAAGATCGTAGATGGATGGTGGATAAGATGGAAAGTATGATGGTTCTTCGTACCATGAAGGATTTTGATAGCTCTGCCACCCTGGATTGTAGTTGTACTCACAATGATCTCTCGGGTGGTTACCATTACATATGTCACATCTCCCCATTGCGTCTTGTTGAGCAAATGTGGTATTGCTTGGTTCTGGCATCCAGTGATAGTTGTTGGGCTAGACAACAGGCCTCAGAAAACCGGACTGTTGCTCCCAGATTTGGGGTGTATCTTCTAGTAAAGCTCGTGATCTCTCAATCTCCCAATAATGTTCCATTTTTCAATCACCTGAAAACAAAAGAAAGAAATAAAAATAAAGAAAATTAGATACAAGTAAATTAGATAGCTTCAAAATTAATAACTAAAGCAAAATAAGTCCCCGGCAACGGCGCCAAAAACTTGACCGGCGTAAACACACACGTATAACGCAAGCGCACATATCGTTCAAGTAGTATAAAAATATCGATCCCACGAGGACTTAATTCCTACTATTGTTATTAATTATTGATACTATTTATTTACAGGTATCTAATTATAGGGAGAAGGGAATTGATTGCTTTTGGATGGTTGAATGTAGATTTGCTAATTAAAAAAAAAAGACTCAAAAGAAAATACTAAGGAAAATAAAAGAAAAGACTCAAAGATCTAGGGTTGTGACTCCACACAATATTATATAAAGATGAATTTATTCTCTTATCTATGTGTAATAAATCAGTTTGCTAACCTGGAACACGAAATTATGCAAAAGCCTTTGTCGATGGTCAGATGCAAATACCCAGTATAACCTAATTGAACCATATGTCTATGTCAACCAAATTACCTGGATTCATTAAGATTAAGTTCCAATTATGGCTACCCCCGCCCGACAGGTATATGTCTATCCTCTAAGGAAATCTATTAAAGGGTTATCTATCCTCAAGGAAGATCGTGGGCTATTAAGTCTAAGGCTGAAACCTAAAATCCCTATGTCTAGTTCATTTTAATTTTACCACATCAATCTTATTGGTGATCAGACAACAAGAAGATTAAGCTTAAGACTCAATAAACAAACTAAAGAATTACCTATAAAAAGAAAATCAATTATTAAGTGTGAATATTGTGTTTCATCACTTCCCTAGAATAAAATAAAATGCTGGAGGTTAGAGGATCCACATTTAATATTTCTTATCTAGGAATCTCACTTATTATAATATATAAATTATTTTATGTTATGCATTCTCAGGAATCAATAATGTTAAACATTTAAAACCAGCCATATAGGCGGTAATCCATTTAGTCCAATTACACAAGCCATATAGGCGGTAATTATCTGTCACATAAAGACCGCCATATAGGCGGTAAAATAATTTATATTTAGACCAACCATATAGGCGGTAATAAAGTCTGCCATTAATTAATCTGGTTAAATTATACATTATAAATTATAATTAAGTGAGATTTACCTAGATAATTATATTAAATGTTTCACCTTTTACCCCAGCGGTAAATTAACTACTGAACATAAAAAAAAGAAAAAAAAAATAAAATAAAATTTTATTACAAAAAGTAAAAGTGCATAATTGAAAATATTAAAAGTAAAAATGCTTAATTTAAATTACAAAAACTTAAACACACAAGATGAAATCCTTAAAGTCCTTACAAAACTCAAGGAAGGCATGCTTTGAATTCAGAAATCGAGCTTTGTAGGCGTCAGTAGGGGGTCAGCGTCGCAACGCCCAGCTTGCGTCGCGACGCGGAATTGTGTCGACGTGGCAGCTTCTGGTTCGTCGGCTCAGATTCTGGATAAGGTGATAAGGTGACACGTGGCAAGGTGGTTGGGATTTCAATTATTACGACACGTGGCGGCTTCTGATTGGCTGATTTCAGATTCTCATCGCCACGTGTAAATTGCGGATAAATGAGTCAATAATTGGCGCTGACGTGGCGACACGTGGTGAAAGTGACTGTCGGCACCATAGAATTGCTACACGTGGCACACTATGATTGGCTGATGATGACGTGGCGATGATGTGGCACATTGACTCGGTCAACTGGTTATGTGGATGATGACGTGGCAGACACGTGGAGTGACACGTGGCGACATGTGGCAATGGCCACTGTTGGCACCGTAGGATGATGACATGTGGCACGGCACACGTTAGCAGATCGGTTGTGATGATGACACGTGGCACGACGCATGTTAGCAAAGTCAAACTTCTTATATTCTAACTTGTGGACCCGACGCACGTTAGGCGTCGCGTCGCCATAGGCTTGCGCGTCGCGACGCGCAGAATTATGAAAATGCCCTTTTGTCCAATTTTCATTGTTTTGGACCCAAATCACCTCCAGAGAGTCCTGAAACTTTAGTTATCTACAAAATAACACAAAACACATCAAAATATTCACAAAACTCAAGAAACTATACAAAATATTAGGTTAAATGAGTGGAAAATAGTGATATAATTACCACTCATCAATTATGGGACCCATAAGGTCGGATCGGTGCCCCGCACATCGGAAATGGGTCTAACCCATGATAATTAAGCATGTGTGTATTTTTAAATATTTTAATGGAATACTATATTCCATTACGAGTGTATAGGAAAAAGTCAGAGATGAATCGGAGTCCGGAAAAACCAAAACGGGAGAAAATCAAATCTTACGTGTGGTACACGCCTAACACGCATAGCGCAAGCACGTAGCTTGCATGACACACAGCTTGTGCATGCTTGCGCAGCACGCAACTTGTGCATGCAACTTGCTTGCATAGCATGCTGCTGTTTTAATTTTTTTTTTAATTTTCCTAAAAACCTTAAACACTTTCAAAAACATCATAAAATAATTTTAACATCAAAACCAACATCAACACATGTTATACAATAACATATATATATATATATATATATATATATATATATATATATATTCTAAATACATATATATATTTTTCTTTGAATCAAAATACAAACCAATATAGAATCTCATAATGAAGTGACCATTGAAAAATTCTAGGTCACTTAAAGGTGGTCAAGTGATTCTAGAATGGTAGTCATAGCTCCAAGCTTTTATCTAGATTTCCAAACTCTAATTTTATGTTCCATGTCATATGCGAACACAGAAAATGCCTTGCAACATCCTTCTGGCTTCAACAATCAAAGGGCTGAGCAGAAACCATCCTTAGAAGACTTTGTGAGTACATTTGTTGAAAAATCTACATAGAGGTTTGAAAAGAATAAGTCAATGCTGAACAACATTTAAACCCATATAGGAAATATGAGGGCAACTATGAAATCCTTAGAAGTACAAATTGGGCGGCTCACATATTCTATTACAAATCAACATAAATGGGCATTTCCTAACAATACCGAGGCCAACCATAAGGAGCAGTGTCTGGCATTACCCTCAATAGTGGATTAGAGATTCCCCTAAGGACCAAGGCAGTTAAGACAAGGAAGCGACATTTCCGGAGGAAACAATATCGAAAGAAGAGAACAGTACAATAACTCATCCGTATAAACCACCCATCATCTCAAATACATATTTGTCATACCCTTAGCACTTTCAATGGAAGAAGTTGGATGATCAATTTGTCAATTTCCTACAAATCTTTAAAAGGGTTCATATCAACATCCCATTCGCAGACACGTTAGCACAAATGTCTAACTATGTGAAGTTTATGAATGAGATAATGTCCAAGAAAAGGAAGCTAACTGATTTTGAAATAGTAGCACTCACAGAGGAGTGTAGTGTCTTCATACATGAGAAGCTCCTTTCAAAGCTGAAGGATCCTAGCAGTTTTACTATACCATGTACTATTGGGAATCGAGACTTTGGTAAGGCATTATGCGATTTGGATGCAAGTATCAATCTCATGCCCTTATCCATCTATAAAAAATTGGGTCTAGTAGAGGCGATGCTAACCACCATCACATTGCAGCTAATAGATAGATCTATCACCTACATGTGATGAATAGTAAAGGATATATTGGTTAAGGTGGATAAGTTCCACTTCTCTGCTGATGTCTTTGTCCTTGATCTAGAGGAGGATCATGACATCCTAATTATCCTTGGGAGATCTTTCTTGGCAACAAGCCAAGTGATCATTAATGTACAGAAAGGTGAACTGACAATGTGAGTGCAGAACAAAGAAGTCACATTTAGTGTTTTCAAAGTCATGCCGAGTCCTTAAGGTGATGAAGAATGTCGCAGGATAGACATTGTAGACAAGGGAGTTGATATAGACAATGACCAGGTGTTAAGTGCATCTCCATGTATTCAAGCCTACACGTAGGGTGAACCAGTAGTCAAGCAACCAACGAGCATAGTGAAGCCATGCAAAGAAGATCCTCCACAGCTGAAACTAAAGCCATTCCCAAGGCGTTGCAATAAGAGGAACTCAAGAGTCAATGTTCACCTGAAGATGATCATTGAAAAGATAAAAAATAGGTTGAGCCAATTTTACAACATATGCAGTCCAGAATTTCAAACTGGTTGAAAATTTACAGATCCTGACCTGAATGTGGAGCCAATAGTTGGTGGACCTTCCATAGTTTCTCTGCTGTAGCCAGCCAAATAGTTTTTTTCATGTCATAATCACTGGTATATAATAAAAAAGAAAACATACGAGACTACCCGATCTACTACAATGAAACCACCATGACCACTTGGGTGGTTACATATGGCTAAAGATGTTAAACTTATAGATAGCTGGGAGGCAATTCAAGCATTTTATTTTTAGTTTTTCAATTTATGTTTACCATTTTTGTGTGCTAGATATTTGCATGTTTATTTAGACAGGTATTATCGAAAACAACATAACCTGCACAACTAAGAA
>SKCR01001572.1:0-36552 GCA_019454045.1 Zanthoxylum bungeanum | reverse complement strand
AAGTCCCAATCAGGGTACGTGTTTTGTTTGAATAACGGAGCAGTGAGCTGGAAATCTTCCAAACAATAGACAGTTGCCGATTCAACAACAGAAGCGGAGTATATCGCTGCAGCTGAAGCAGCAAAGGAGGCAGTTTGGATCCGAAAATTCATAATTGGATTAGGAGTAGTTCTATTAGCAGCTGAGCCCGTTCCATTGTATTGTGACAATAACAGGGCTATAGCGCAGGCTAAGGAACTGTGGTCTCATCAACGATCCAAGCATGTTCTTCGACGTTTCCATCTGATTCGTGAGATCATACATCATGGCGATGTGAAGATCGAGAAGGTCGCATCAGAGGACAACATTGCAGATCCGCAGACGAAAGCCATTCCTCAGCAAAAGTTTGAGCGACATGTACATAGTTCATGTGTTAGATGCTTGAGTGATTGGCTA
The DNA here is from genome assembly GCA_019454045.1 of Zanthoxylum bungeanum. Classification (NCBI taxonomy): domain Eukaryota; kingdom Viridiplantae; phylum Streptophyta; class Magnoliopsida; order Sapindales; family Rutaceae; genus Zanthoxylum; species Zanthoxylum bungeanum. Next base: position 36,117 of record SKCR01001572.1, on the reverse strand, counting down.
TAGGCCAAGTGGGAGATTGTTGGACAATTATGACCCATAGCGTCACTATTTGTAAAAGACATTGTGTTTTTGTACAAATTAATTATGTAGCATTGAAAATTGCCTTTTATCATTTCGTAATTAGATTACTTAAATGTGTGAATGATGAAAGTCCTTATGATTAGTTCCGGATTGAGATGATATGAGACAATATCAATCCACGATGGTTTAATCATTAAATATCCCTAGTCGTAGTATTATTGAGACTGGACATCGATAATGCAGAATATAATAGTATCGCACTTGTGCGTGTTATGGAAGCGTAACCGCATAGTTCTCATATATTTAAGTATTGGATATTTATGCAAGTGTGGAAGGAGGTTGTGTTTTACCGATGGTACGGAAAACAGCTTCGCTCTAGATAGACCCCACGGATTCCCATTAGTAGTATGACTATGTGTCTATGGGAGTCCGTATCAGGGTAGGTGTATTTGGTCTTAACCTGAGACTTGCATTGCTAGTACTTCCGACAATCAATACGTTTTGGTTTTGGTCGGCCAGGACTTTAACAGGTTCTGTGTACGCCTCTTCTGGGTTTATTGAGAATCGTATTGTATTGGGTGTGATGTCAAGACGGAAGTATCACTTCAGTCATATAGAGATGATGGTCACGAAGGGATACAGAACTGGTTCTCTAAAAGGTTGTAACCGTCGGGATAATATTACTAGGTCATGATTATCCGATAATAAATAGACTAGTTGCTTGTGATCCGATATATGCTTCGTACGGGGCAGACACTATTCCAGGCCCAGGCCTTGCATGGGACATCCGATACTGGATCACGAGATACGCAATACTACGTATACTACGCCTGACATAGATCATATATTCCATTAAGAATATTTCTGGAGAATTAGGTAGGATGGTGCTTTGCTGGAAGCCAACCTTGTCTCGTAAATCGGTAAGAACGTAGTAGGAGGTACGTACGTGTTCCGATAGTCCGACGATCGGATTTACTGCCAACATATCCAGGGATCTCTTGGGTCGCTTCCCGAAGATTCACCGATGACGTATGATTCGAACTTTATTAATATGGGATCAATAGCAGAGAGACTTTATATGGGATAAAGTATTATTTGAAGAGAGAGAACGATTAATTTGGAATTAATCCATAAAATAATATATTTGATATATTATACGAAATTGGATTTCGATGTGGAATTAAAATTGGATATTAATTCGGGCTAACGAATTGATTTAGAATTAATTCACAAGCGACGTGAATAGTAATTTTGCTAGGCATGATTATTTAATTAAATTTGATTTAATTACGAAGCAACGGAAAACTCGTTAATTCGGAATTAACGAAACCGAGCCCGAAATGTGTTTGCGACGCCACTCCGATTTTGAATCAAGTGCGGCCGCAAGTCACATCGCGAGTCACATCACTTGTCACTTTAGTGATATATGTCTTATCACCTTTTTGGTTAGTGACATGCAGTCACTATTCATGACATAAGTAGGTGTTGGCATTTAATGCCATTTTGGAGCCAAAATTGGCTTTGACTTTTGGAAAAGCATATACCTTTTTTGGTAGTGGTTTTTCATAAGGTTTTTCGAAAACAAATAACAAATGAATCAAAAGAAACTCTCTCTCCTTTTGGCCTAGAAACCATGACTCTCCAAAGAAGAAATGAAGCTTGATTTTCTTTCATCTTTTGCTAGCACAAACAAGGAATCGATACAAGGTGATAGGGAACCGAACTAAGAGCTTGGAATCCTTAAAGCTTGGAGCTTGATCATCTTCATCAACAAAAATCCACCTTGGCCGAATACTCTCATGATTCAAGTACATCCTCAATTGACAAAGGTCTTGACTTTGGCCAACAAACCAATGCCAATTTTGGATCTTGAACAAGAATCATTCAATGGAAGGATAATCGCTTAATATAAATTGAGGGATTTTTGCGTAATTGGCAACCAATTTATTATCTTTGTTAGGTCTCATCATCATACACCCTTAAGCATGCTTCTAAAACATCATAAAGTGCGTAAAGTAAATTAATAGTGATATACAGATGGATATATAAAACAACTTGTTCCTATAACAAATCACTCTCTTTCTTCTCCCCGCTAGCATTATTCTACTTCTACCCAATTACATAATACAATAAGAGAAACCTCATGTACATTGAGGGGAATTAGGTTAGAAGAGAATACAAAGAGATAAAAGAGATAAGGCTGGACACGCAGGTCCAATTTAAAAATTCTAAATTTACAATAATTTCTAAAATTACCCTTTCCCTTCTAATATCCATCCGATATACACTATTCATTCATCACATACATATATATTCAATCAAGACATGCTATACAACCAATCAAATCCAATTAATCAGTCTTTGTTTAAGTGATCATCCAATGTTCAAACAATGGTTTGATATTGCGCGAGTCCAACTCGTTTGATAATAAGTACATAAGGTACGAATTCACGAATTATATCGAACTACTCGTTAAATCCAATTTAAGTCGTATTCAATACTAATTCAATTTATTTAATTCCAAATTAAATGTTTACACTTTTAATGTGCTTTTAAAGACTTAGATTATAAATCTAATTCTAATTGGGTCTCCAAGCCCAACCAACATCCAATGTTTGTTTAATTAAAGTCCGATGGGCTTTCAATTGATTTATCAAGGCTTGGGCTTTGGTCAATGTGGGTCAAACCCAATTACCAAGCCCAAATAAGGAACCACCCTTAAATGCCATAAAATGAATTTCAAGCCCATAAGGCCCAATTAAACATTAAAGCCCATTTAATTAAATTTTAATATTCCAAATTTTAAAATTCAATTAATTAAAGTGTAAAACCATGATTAATTCATTAAACCAAAATATTTCAAAAACACCAATTTAATTTATTAATCATCACTTGTTCAAAACACATGTCCAACATTTATTTGAACAAAAAATCAAGTCCTTTAACATGTCATATTGCATTCGGCCAAGAGGGAATTTTTGGTTCGATTTGTTTTTCAATCAGATTGAATCACTAATCTACATCTCGTATATGTTTTAAGTCATCTAATCAACTTGTAAACAAAAAATTCCAATTAAGTGCAAGGACCTCCATTTTCGGTCAAAGCAACAATTTTGGGGAAAAAATCATCCAATGTATTTTTCTCTCAAATTGATCATGTAATAAATCATATTTCATACATATAAACATACTTAAGTCATCTAATGAACTTGTGCATGAAAAATTTCAATCCAGTGGAAGCACCTCCACATTCGGCCAAAGCAAACATTTTGGGGAAAAATCATCCAATGCATTTTTCTCAAAATTGATCATGTATAATATCATATAACATACATATAAGCATACTTTATCATCAAATTTCACAAGAACATGCTTCAATCAATTATCCCCAAATTAACCCTAATGTATTTCATGCTTAAACATGGCTCCATGATACCATTGTTGGTTTCTATAATTAGTCCCAAAGAAAGTATAAGCCAAAGAAATACACATTTTATACATGTAAAGCTTGAAGCATGGCGGAATCATACTTACAAAGCTTGTGACGAAAATTGATGAAGAGAATCCTTGAGTCTTCAATGGTGGAAACTTTCGGCCAAGACCAAGAGGGAGAGAAGCTTCAAGTCTTCTAGTATTCCAAGCTCCAAGGTTGTTTCCCTATCACCTCCTTTGATCCCTCAATGTGCTAGCAAAAATGGAGAAATGAAAAACAATTTTTCTGCCCTTGAAGAAGCTCACGGCATGAGCAAGAAGAGGAGAGGGAGAGTGCCTTTTCAATTTTCCTTTTCTCTTTTATTGTTTAAAAAACCGTGAGAAAGAAAAAGAAAAAGCAATAATGAGATAACATTTTCCAAAATGAATTTTTTTGATAAAAAAACCCTTCAAAAACCGTGAAAGGTTTTCCCTCCAAAAAAAATCCATTAAATGGCCTCACCTACTTACATTGAGAATAGAGACAATGTATCATCCCATAAAGGTGACAAGATACATCCATCAACTAGTCGTGTCAAGTAATGAGACTTCGTGATGTGATCTGCGGGTCCCACTCGTTTCAAAATACGAATGTGTCCGCAAACACTTTCGGGCTCAGTTTCGCTAATTCCGAATTAACGAATTTCCTTTCGCTAATTACGCCTAGCGGAATTACTATTCAGATCGCTAACGAATTAATTCTAAATTAATTCGTTTGCCCGCATTAAAATCCGATTTTTCCGCGTCGAAATCTAATTTCGTAATAATATATCGAATATATTATTTTATCGATTAATTCCAAATTAATCGTTCTCTCTCTCCTAATAAGGTATTTTATCCAAGATAAAGTTTCTCCGTAATTAATCCAAGATTAACAAAGTTCGAATCAAACATCATAGGTGAATCTTCAGGAAGCGACCCAAGAGATCTCCGGATATGTTGGCAGTAAATACGGTTGTTGGATAATCCAAACACGTACGTACCTCGTACTACGTTTTTATCGATTTACAAGACAAGGTTGGCTTCTAGCAAAGCGCCATGCCTACGCAATTCTCCAGAAATATTCTTATTGGAATATTAGATCTTTATCAAGCGTAGTATACCGTAGTATCGCGTACATCGATCCAGTATCGGACGATCACATGTTAGGCCTGGGGCTGGAAATGTGTCTGCCCCGTACGAAACATATATCAGACATCAAACAACTAGTCTCTTTAAATCGGACAATCCTGACCTAGTCATATTGTCCCGACGGTTGCAACCTTTTATAGAGTACTAGTTCTGTATCCTGCGTGATCATCATCTCCATATGTCTGAAGTGATACTTCCATCTTGACATCACATCCAGTACACTATGATTCTCGATAAACCCAGAAGAGGCGTACACAGAACCGGTTAAAGCCCCGAACCACCAAAACCAAAGTTTACCAATTGTCGCAAGTACTAGCGATGCAAGTCTTAGGTTAAGACCATATACACCTACCCTGATGCGGCCTCCCATAGACAAGCAGACATACTACCAATGGGATTCCGGGGGGTCTATCCAGAGCGAAGCTGTTTTCCGTACCATCGGTAAAACACAACCTCCTATCGCACTTGCATAAGTATCCAATACTTAAATAAATGAGAACTATGCCGTTGTGCAATCACAACTCGCACAAGTGCAATACTGGTCTATTCCGCATTGTCGATGTCCAATCTCGATAATACTCCGACTAGGGATATTTAATGATTAAACCTTTTATATTGATACTGTCTCATATCATCTCAATACGGAACTAATCATATGGACTTTTTCCATTAATATATCAAAGTAAATAATTTTACAAAACGGCAAAAGGCAATTTCATTATCACATAGTTCATTTTGTACAATAATACAATATCATTTACAAAACAGTGACGCTATGGGTCATAATGTCTAACAATCTCCCACTTGGCCTATAGCCAGTCACTCAAGCATCTAATACCTGAACTATGTATATGTCGTTCAAACACATGCTGAAGAACAGCCTTCGTCAGCGGATCTGCAATGTTGTCATCCGATGCGACCTTCTCGACTTTTACATCGCCACGATGTATAATCTCCCGAATCAGATGGTAACGCCGAAGAACATGCTTGGACCGTTGATGAGACATTGGTTCCTTAGCTTGTGCTATAGCCCCGTTATTGTCACAATACAATGGCACGGGCTCAGCTGCTAACGGAACTACTCCTAATCCAATTAGGAATTTTCGGATCCAAACTGCCTCCTTTGCTGCTTCTGATGCAGCAATATACTCCGCTTCTGTTGTTGAATCGGTAACAGTATATTGCTTGGAAGATTTCCAGCTCACTGCTCCGTTATTCAAACAAAAAATGTACCCCGATTGCGACTTGAAGTCGTCCTTGTCGGTTTGGAAACTTGCATCGGTGTACCCAGACACCTCAAGTTCTCCACCTCCATAAATTAAGAAAGCATCCTTAGTTCGTCTAAGATACTTAAGGATATTTTTAACTGCCATCCAGTGACCTTCACCTGGATCGGCCTGAAATCGACTGCACATGCTCAAAGCATATGACACATCAGGTCGCGTACATATCATGGCATACATGATCAATCTGACTGCCGAGGCGAACGGTATCTGACTCATGTTATCTCTCTCTTCTTTAGTCTTAGGACACATGTCTTTAGACAGAAGGATACCACGTGACATTGGCATCAATCCTTTCTTGGATTGATCCATATTGAATCGCTTCAATACTTTGTCAATATATGTACTCTGGGAGAGTCCAAGAAGCTTTCTAGATCTATCCCGGTAGATCTTTATTCCTAGAATAAAGGCTGCTTCTCCCAGATCTTTAATGGAGAATTTTAATGAAAGCCAAGCTTTCACCGACGTTAGCATGGGAATGTCATTGCCTATAAGCAATACATCGTCGACATAAAGGACAATAAAAGTCAGTGCTCTGCCACTAACCTTCTTGTATACACAAGGGTCATCATCGTTTTGTACGAAATCATATTCTTTTATGATCTCATCAAAACGCTGATTCCATGACCGTGATGCTTGCTTCAATCCATAAATGGATTGATTTAACTTACAAACCTTGTTTGCAAGTCTAGGTACGATAAAACCGTCAGGCTGTTGCATATAAACATCCTCTAAAAGGTTTCCGTTAAGGAAAGCGGTTTTAATGTCCATATGCCATATCTCGTAATCGAAATATGCAGCTATTGCAAGCATTATCCGAATGGATTTAATCATGGCAACGGGTGAGAAAGTTTCGTCATAATCAATACCATATTGCTGACGATACCCCTTTGCTACATGCCTTGCTTTGTACGTTTGTACGTTGCCATCCATGTCGGTCTTCTTCTTGAAGATCCATCTGCATCCAATAGGCATTACGCCTTCTGGTGCATCAACCAGTGTCCAAACTTGGTTGGTGTACATGGAATCCATCTCGGACTTCATGGCTTCTTGCCATAAAGCGGAATCAATATTCTGTATTGCTTCCTCATACGAAGTCGGTTCATTATCCTCAATAAGATTAATATCTACATGGCGAGATCAGGAACCCATACCTCTCAGGTACCGTCCTGACTCTCTCCGACCTACGCGGTCCTTGTGTATATGAAGATTGTGGTACAGACTCATCCTGGATGGTCTGTTTATGTTCCGTCGTTGATTCATTGCCAGGAACAGTATCACTATGATTTTCATCGAGCTCCACTTTCCTCCCACTTACCACTGCATCTAGGAATTCCTTCTCAAGGAAAAATGCATGTAGAGCAACAAATACTTTGTTCTCTTGTGGGTGATAGAAGTAATATCCTTTGGTTTCCTTAGGATATCCCACGAAAAGGCATTTATCGTATTTGGGTTCTAGTTTGGTACCTTCCAAACGTTTAACATATGCCCAACATCCCCAAATCTTCAGGAAAGAGAAACCTGGTTTCCTCCCTGTCCATATCTCATATGGAGTCTGTTCAACAGACTTTGACGGAATCTTATTCAAAATAAGTACTGCACTGTTTAATGCGTATCCCCAGAAGGATACAGGTAGCTCAGTGCGACTCATCATCGACATTACCATGTCTAACAAGGTACAATTTCTCCGTTCAGACACACCGTTTAATTGCGGTGTTCCAGGAGGAGTCCACTGTGAAAAGAATACCATATTCTTTCAAGTAATCTTGAAACTCATAACTTAAGTATTCGCCACCACGGTCCGACCGCAGTGTCTTAATACTCTTGCCTGTTTGTTTTTCTACTTCGTGTCGAAACTCTTTGAATTTCTCAAAAGTTTCCGACTTGTGTCTCATCAGATACACATAACCATAACGAGATGCATCATCTGTAAAGGTTACGAAGTAATGTATCCACCTCTAGCCTGGCTAGACATGGGCCCACATACGTCGCTATGAACGAGGGCTAACAGTTCTGTGGCACGTTCACCTTTACCATTAAAAGGTGATTTAGGCATTTTGCCTAAAAGACAAGATTCGCAGACATCATATGAATTAAGATCAAATCCGTCCAAGTACCCACTCTTCGAAAGTGTGGATATGCGAGTCTTGTTAATGTGTCCTAGACGACAATGCCACATGTAAGCTTCATCTTTTAGATTACTCCTTTTGAGCCTTTTGTTTGTTATTTTATGTTTAGGAGATTCATTTATATTCAAAATATAAAGGCCATTATTTGCAACAGCAGTGCAAATTTCTGCATCATTTTTATATAAATAACACCCAGTGTTTCTAAATACAAAAGTGTACCCATGCTGGGTTAACAAAGATACAGATATGATATTCCTAGTCAAACTAGGTATATAATAACAGTTTAAAAGTTTAAGCACATGCCCCGAGGGCAATTCCAAAACAAAAGTCCCTACAGCCAAAACAGCAACTGGAGTTCCGTTTCGGACTCGTAGATCTATCTCCCCTGAAGCCAGCATCCTGCTATTCTGTAGATCCTGCAAATCAGTACATATATGAGCAGCACAACCAGAATCAAAAATCCAATTTTTAAAACTAGAAGTAGTCATATTTATCTCAATAATAAACATACCAGAGGCTAGTGTCTTGCCTGCCTTGATATCCTCCCTATGTCCCTTGCCCATTCGGCAGTCACGTTTCCAGTGACCCTTCTTGCCGCAGTTGAGGTAGACATCTTGAGACTTGTCCCTCGGCTTCCCAGAAGCTTTTGTCAACTTGCCTTTACCCTTTTTCTTATGTTTCTTCTTCCTCACCCCTCCAGTAGCTTTGGGTCCAGCCCTTGGCCTGTGAGAGGTCGATGCATAGTGCGCCTCGCGCTTGCCCCCTTTTGGAGTTCTTTTTCAGACTCCTTCAAGATGGATAACAGCTCTCCAAGAGAGTCATCCGTGTCCATCAACTTATAGTTGATTATGATTTGTTTCCAAGTATCAGGAAGTGATTGTAAGATCAAATCTACGGTCAGCTCAGCCTCCAAGCCTATTCCCATATTGGCCAACTCATCAATATCGGCGATCATTTGAGCCCCGTGGGCCTCAACTGATGCGCCTTCAGTCATTCGGGCGCGGAAGAGTTTCTTCACCAACTCATACCTCTCCATCCGCTTGTTGGTGCGGTGGAGATCTCTCAGTCTAGCCATCATATTATAAGGATCCAAGTCCCTATTCTGGCGACGAAAGTGCTGAGTCATCGAAGCTAACATAATAGCCTGAGCTGTGTCACAATCATCGCTGTGAGTTTTCCATAACTCCAGCTCAAGTGCGTCAGTGGGCTTAGGCGGGAGAGGTATCTGTATAGTGTACAGCGTCCTCTCAGCCCCAAGGACTATCCTTAGGTTCATTTCCCAATCAGCGAAGTTTGTGCCCTTAAAGACATTATCACCCATGATGATGTCTCAGACATTTCCCTTGCTTGCCATCTCAACTACGATAGTCCAACTATCTAGTTAACGATAAAATGGGTACAGTCAAACTGTCACAAAAAAATAACAATGTATTAGTCCAACTAATTTTAATAAATAGACGAAATAAAATTGAAAGACGCGTAAGGCTAAGTATCTGAACGAAATTGCAAATTCAATACTAGCCTCCCACTATTTTTATCAAGTCTCTAACCCTCTGTTGAGAACTCGGGAAATCCTATTTCCTAGTGGGCTAGGATCTCGTTAAATAACACACAATCTTGACTTTGGCCAACAAATTGTATGCTATATAACTAGGTAGATCTCAAAGATCAATTGGATCCAATCCAATTCCTAGATCCGGTTAGGTGGACATCCAAGTCCAAATCATATGTATATTTACTTATGCCAATGTATCTAATACATTTTTCTTAACCATATCCTCCGAATCATCTAGGCCTTGGCTTTGGCACAACAAACCTAATGATTCCGGTTAAGCGGGACCCATTGACAAGGAAAGTTTCGTAATCAATGTCGTTGGACAAGAAGTGATCTTGACTTTGGCCAACAAATCACAACTTGGACAAGACACCGATGTGGAACAAAACTCTCATGATTCAAGTACATCCTCAATTGACAAAGGTCTTGACTTTGGCCAACAAACCAATGCCAATTTCGGATCTTGAACAAGAATCATTCAATGGAAGGATAATCGCTTAATATAAATTGAGGGATTTTTGCGTAATTGGCAACCAATTTATTATCTTTGTTAGGTCTCATCATCATACACCCTTAAGCATGCTTCTAAAACATCATAAAGTGCGTAAAGTAAATTAATAGTGATATACGGATGGATATATAAAACAACTTGTTCCTAGAACAAATCACTCCCTTTCTTCTCCCCGCTAGCATTATTCTACTTCTACCCAATTACATAATACAATAAGAGAAACCTCATGTACATTGAGGGGAATTAGGTGAGAAGAGAATACAAAGAGATAAAAGAGATAAGGCTGGACACGCAGGTCCAATTTATAAATTCTAAATTTACAATAATTTCTAAAATTACCCTTTCCCTTCTAATATCCATCCGATATACACTATTCATTCATCACATACATATATATTCAATCAAGACATGCTATACAACCAATCAAATCCAATTAATCAGTCTTTGTTTAAGTGATCATCCAATGTTCAAACAATGGTTTGATATTGCGCGAGTCCAACTCGTTTGATAATAAGTACATAAGGTACGAATTCACGAATTATATCGAACTACTCGTTAAATCCAATTTAAGTCGTATTCAATACTAATTCAATTTATTTAATTCCAAATTAAATGTTTACACTTTTAATGTGTTTTTAAAGACTTAGATTCTAAATCTAATTCTAATTGGGTCTCCAAGCCCAACCAACATCCAATGTTTGTTTAATTAAAGTCCGATGGGCTTTCAATTGATTTATCAAGGCTTGGGCTTTGGTCAATATGGGTCAAACCCAATTACCAAGCCCAAATAAGGAATCACCCTTAAATGCCATAAAATCAATTTCAAGCCCATAAGGCCCAATTAAACATTAAAGCCCATTTAATTAAATTTTAATATTCCAAATTTTAAAATTCAATTAATTAAGTGTAAAACCATGATTAATTCATTAAACCAAAATATTTCAAAAACACCAATTTAATTTATTAATCATCACTTGTTCAAAACACATGTCCAACATTTATTTGAACAAAAAATCAAGTCCTTTAACATGTCATATTGCATTCGGCCAAGAGGGAATTTTTGGTTCGATTTGTTTTTCAATCCGATTGAATCACTAATCTACATCTCATATATGTTTTAAGTCATCTAATGAACTTGTAAACAAAAAATTCCAATTAAGTGCAAGGACCTCCATTTTCGGTCAAAGCAACAATTTTGGGGAAAAAATCATCCAATGTATTTTTCTCAAAATTGATCATGTAATAAATCATATTTCATACATATAAACATACTTAAGTCATCTAATGAACTTGTGCATGAAAAATTTCAATCCAGTGGAAGCACCTCCACATTTGGCCAAAGCAAACATTTTGGGGAAAAATCATCCAATGCATTTTTCTCAAAATTGATCATGTATAATATCATATAACATACATATAAGCATACTTTATCATCAAATTTCACAAATTTGCGAGCGCATTCGCATTTTGAATTTGAGTGCGGCACGCAAGTCAAATCAAGTGTCAAATCATTGGTCACATCAAACGTCAAATCACATGTCACTTTGAGTGATAGGACATTTGAGTGATTGATGTGAGTTGATTTGAAGTGATTGACAAGCATTTAATGTTTGCCTTTTTGGAAATAAAAATGGTAAATGGTTTAATATTTTTGGAAAATATATAAAACCCTTTTACAATTTTTATTTCCCACTATCTCTCTTACACTGTTTTAGGCATTTTGAGCAAAAAACCTTCTTCTCTCCCACACATTTTCTCTTCTGTTTTTCTGCTGCTCATTACTGTGACAGTGAAGGAGAAACCAGTGATTATTTTGTGGCAAAATACAAGAGAGCTAGCACTCCATGAGGCATACCAAGGTGTTAGGGCAGTGAGTTTGTGAACTTGGAATCACCTTGTGAAGCTTGGAGCTTGGAGCTTCAATGGAGGACACCCACGGCCGTTTCTTGGTGGAGGAAGACAAGCCACTACCGAGCAATCCACCATTTGCGTAGCCCACTTCCGAGCTAGGAGAAGACAATACGTTTTTGGTCTTCGTAGCATCCAACCGATCAATGTGAGTTTTTTCCGCACCTCTTTTGATGTGTATTCATATTGTTTCATGCTTAATCTATGATCTTGGGACCCTTAGAGGAATCCAACAATTATAAGTCTGGGGGCGAGGCCCACATCAGCATCAGTCTTGGGGCGAGGCCCACCTCATTACCAGTTTGGGGGGCGAGGCCGCACGTCAGTATCAGTTTAAAGCGAGGCCCACATCAATATCAGATTGGGGGCGAGGCCCACATCAGCATCAGTGTGAGGGCGAGGCCCACATCAGCATCAGTGTGAGGGCGAGGCCCACATTAGTTTGAGGTTGATGAACCACTACATCGGTAACAGTTCCGGGAACAAGGCCCAAGGAATAAAGCCTTCATTCAGTACAATTCGGGAACAAAGCCCACAGTCAACGCAGTCAGGGAATAAAGCCCACATTCAACACAGTTCAGGAATAAGGCCTACAATCAACATAATTCAGGAGCAAAGCCCAGGGGAATAAACCCCACTTTCAAAACAGTTCGGGAATAAAGCCGAGGGGAATAAAGCCCTATCTTGACTAAGTTCGGGAGCAAAGCCCAGGGGAATAAAGCCCACTTTCAAAATAGTTCGGGAATAAAGCCTATGGGAATAAAGCCCTATCTTGAAACAGTTCGGGAATAAAGTCCACTTTCAAAACAGTTCAGGAATTAATCCTAGGGGAATAAAGCCCTATCTTGACTCAGTTCGGGAGCAAAACCCACTTTCAAAATAGTTCGGGAACAAAGCCCAGAGGAATAAAGCCTTATCTTGACACAGTTCTGGAATAAAGCCCTCTCTCAGCACAGTTTCGGAACAAAGCCCAAAGGTCAAATCATCTCAGGATAATAAGTAAGTTAAGCAACAGCTGGCGAGCCAGGTAAGTAAAAATGCATTGCATAAACTTTGATAGGATTATCATTGTCACACACTGCACAAGTCCCATCAAAGTGGGGGTGACTGTAGGCACTGCATTTTTGCATGTAAGTCCCTATGATGAGTCTCATTTGGAGACACTACCTTTTAAGTCGAGGAAGTCGCGGGAAACGGAAGTCTGAAGGGAATCGGTATTTTGTTAGATTTTATTCACTTGTTTAGCTTCGGGTTCACTTGTTTAACCTCCGTTTTAAAGCAAATTTAGCCCAAAAAGCCCGCAAACCACTTAATCTTGGCCCAAAACCCCCGCAAGCCACACACCTAGTCCACACACACCAAACCCATCACCAAAAGCCAACCACATGTCTAAGCTAAGCCCACACACGCCCAAGCCCAATTAAATCTCATCCAACACAATAAAACATATATTTAACACATGGTGAAATTAAAACAAATCTAAAAAATCACATAGCAAATTAAAATAAATCAAATAAAATATAAAATATATCCCTACCTAATTAACAAATTAACTATCTAAATGAAACAAATCTCATGCCTAATTAAGATAAATCAAATATGTCATATTCCTAATCTAGCCAAGACATTTTCCCCAATCAAATATTAGACTTTACTTGTAAGACACTAATTGATTCCTTCATTTTCAAACAAGGAGAAGCCCTAGTCTTTGTCTATAAAAGAAACCAAATTCAAACACTTCCCCCTCCTCTCTGATTAACGCATACACAACAAAGAAAAACCTAGTATTCACGCCTAATACAAGAATAATAAGCAAAAAAATATTTTTCTTCTTCTCCTCTCCATAGACGAGAATCATCAACCAAAACAGTCCTCTTGCCGTGACCAAAACACCTCCATAGAACCCATAGCACATTGACGCTAAACACCAAAAGAATTCACACTGCACAGCCGCATATCCCCCTGAAAATCCCCCACTGCACTGCCTAAAACCATCGCACATTACCCATTCCATGCACGCACAAACTGCCATCGATGTACTGCCTAAAACCACCGAATACACAGCCCTATATAGCCCCTAAACCACCAAAAATAGCAGCCCATATAGGCCTATAACCACCGAAAACAGCAGCCCCATAAAACCCCATGATCACCGAAATATCACCCTAAAATAACAGCTAAAATCACCAAAAATAGAAACAAAAATTGCACTTTAAAACCCCTAAAAGAAACCGCAAAACAGTAGCCCCTAACCCCTTTAAAAACCACAAAACAGCCTCTAATATAGCAAAAATAGTGACTAAAAAAACAGCAGCAAAACAACATTAAAACGGAGTGAAAATAGTAGCTTGAGCAGCTAAACTGCGAGGAAAGATGTGGACCAGTGAACCAGAAAACTTGCGGAGTGTTAGCCCTTCCGACGGCCTTGTAACGCGTTTCCGAGAGTCGACATAAAATGTTACACCTGAGGGCACTTTTTACATCTATTTTCTTTCGTATTTTTTTTGTTTATTATTTGCATGAGTATTGTCGAATGATGTGTGTTGTGGCCCTTGAATAAAATGGAAAATGTGTCGCCTCTTGTGGTATATAGGATGGAAACCCAGACATAAACTCCGCAGCCGAATCCAAATGGACGGTAGTGCGGTCTATATTTGGGATACAACTCCACGTACCACTCGAGCAAACGGCATATATTTCGATTCATTTTGTCATGTTTGTTTATTATCCGTTATTTAATTTCTGCATGTTATTTGTTTGTGTAATGATGAGATAAAGCGCATCGGCTTAGTAAGTTGGATTAAAGGTCCTCCATTTCAAGGGGTTAAAATCCTTTACCACGATGCTTTGCCGCGCCAGATGATGTATATTCGGTTGAATGTAAGATGTGTTCAATCGGATATACAAAGTGTGATATTGTTGTCTTTTTTTTTATATGCATTATGTTATTAGCGAATGGGCTTAGTAAGTTGGATTAAAGGTCCTCCATTTCGAGGGGTTAAAATCCTTTACCACGATGTTTTGCCGCGCCGGATGATGTATATTCGGTTGAATGTAAGATTTGTTCAATCGGGTATACAAAGTCTGATATTGTCGTCTTTAATTTTTTATATGCATTATGTTATTAGCGCATGGGCTTAGTAAGTTAGATTAAAGGTCCTCCATGTCGAGGGGTTAAAATCCTTTAACACGATGCTTTGCCGCGCCGGATGATGTATATTCGGTTGAATGTAAGACATGTCCAGTCGGGGATATGAAGTCTAATATTGTTGTCTTTACTTTTATATGCAGTATGATGTGATGCGCATGGGCTTAGTAAGTTGGATTAAAGGCCCTCTATTTGGAGGGATAAAAAGCCTACAGTCTACCTTTACCACGATACTTCGCCACACCTTTCATTTCGTTATTTGCTTTTCTTTGTATGTCATATTCTTGAATAATCATGCATCATGTTGCATCGCGCATGGGCAAATCAAGTTGGATTAAAGGTCCTCCACTTTGAGGGAAAGAAAGCCTACAGGTTACCTTTGCGACGACGTTTTGCCACGCCGGACAAAGTGCATTCGATTGAATATGAGATACGTTCAATCAGACACTTGAAGTCCTATATAGATGTGGGCATATGTCGCATCTCTTTTCTTTCACTTCCATTATTTATCTTTCAAATCGCATCATGGCACATTTATTTTGTTGTACAATTGCCTCTTTGGTTATTTCTTTGCATTATATACCTAATTGTTTCTCTTATTACGTACGATTGTGCAACTGCCATTTGTTTCCATTTCCGTGTCCATGAATGTAATATGCTTATGACATTGTATGCTTGCCGTATTTCAATTTATCTTTATGCATGCAAATTCAGACATAGATTATATGCAAATAGGTTGTATGTAAATTTGGACATAGATTGTATGCAAATAGGTTGTATGCAAATTTGGACATAGATTGTATACAAATAGGTTGTATGCAAATTCGGACATAGATTGTATGAAAATAGGTTGTATGAAAATTTGGACATAGATTATATTCAAATAGGTTGTATGCAAATATGAAAATATGTTACATGTGAAGTTAGATGAACTTTTGATATAGGCGTGCGAACTTAGAAATAGAATACCCTTAGGAATATATGTTGCTAGACTCGATTAAATTATTGCACAAAGTATTTTATTACAAGTGGCATAAGTAAGGGACCATTCCGAACCCAACGGTTTGAGGTCTTCCCTTGCGAGGGGTGACTGCGGCCTTAAATCATTTCCCCGGTTCACACCGGGTGGTGACTCCATTATTCTCCGGTTTAGTTCCCTCATGGGCTACTCCGTACTCCCAACTAGGTTGCGAGCCTAGAACAGCATGCGTCGTCAGTTTCTGTGTCCTACAGCAAGTATTAAATTTGCAATATTCATTTAGTTACTTGCCATACGCGCTCATTTCAATTTTTCGTCAAAATAAATTATTTATTAGTTGTACTAATATTTAATCGCTGTTTTAATTAAACAGTTGGACAGTATTCAAACTATTTCATTATAGTTGATTATATAATTGGATTATAGTAATCAATATATTTGAATTAACCATTTCAATTAATAGTTGATTTTATAATTGGATTATAGTAATCAATATAATTGAATTATAGTAATCAATATAATTGAATTTAACCTATTAAATTATAGTTGATTATATAGTTGGACTATAGTAATCATTAGAATGAATAGTACTTAAAATCGTTGATTAATAGTTGGACTATTAGAATCAAGATAATTGAAGATAAATAAATAATCATGATAAAGAAAATATTACATTGCATAAATAATAAATATTCATACAAAAAGTGAATGGTGCTCGATCATCATTTCCAACAGTAAGATCTAGGTTTAAAAGGAACAACTGAAACTTTGTGCGATTCAGAATAACCACTGTAGAGTTCTATACTCTTTCCCATTCGTATGATGAGGCAGAGTGATGTCTGTCAAGTTTAGGATAAGATAAGGCTTTTAATGATCACTACGTTATTAGAAGAGACCTAATGAGGTAAAGGCACATTAACTTCTTATAGTAGACCACATATTTCAAGTAAGAAGTGAGACCGCTTCTATGAGCATTTTGAAGGCTGGATTTCCTAAAGTACTTTATGAAGCCATGACTGATATTCATGGTTGAATTGACCACAATCGTAGAACAAGAAATGGTCAAAGTGAAGCTGTATGATGGATATTATCTTGGTTTACACCAACGACATAACAATTCAAGATTATGGATCACTGGTTTGACAAGTAAATCCGATTTTCATTCACTAGGAAAGGTTTAAGGCGAAAGCTACATATTCTGATATAGTTTTATTTCAATGAAACTCTCTTAAGTGTCTACATTAATATTAGAGAATTGTGGGGGATTGTAGAAATTTTCTCTCTCTCTCTCTCTCTATCTCTCTCTCTCTATATATATATATATATATATATATATATATATATATATATATATATATATATATATATATAATTGGAAATTTGATTGTATGATGCATGTTTAAATTGATTAATAACACAGTATAGACAATAAAAATTGCATTGTACTCTTTTTCCTTCAATTAGGTTTTGTCCCACGTGATTTTATTGGCAAGGTTTTAATGAGGCAAATTAGGTCACAGATATTGTAACATTAAAATGATAGGTCCCAAGGGGAGTGTTGTAAAAAGTGTCCCTCACATTAATATTTACAATTTTAATTTATCCCACGTTATTTAGAGATAACTATTTTAACATAATCACTCTTTATAAATATAGAACAACTCTTATAATTTCATTCATTCAGAAAAATAATAAAATCTATAATTTTATAAGATATTTTATTCTCTATTATATTTTCTTCTTTATAACCGTAGATAAAATTTTCAATGATATTTGGGTGTCAAGCGTTTAACAACGTTACGCAAGATCTGTCTTGTTTTCTTGTTAGTCAAAATATGAAACGACGTCATAAAAGCATAAGCAATTCATCACTAGCAAACCCTGTAACATTAATAGGACGGGTTTGGTTTTTGTCAATGATGACGACGAGCAATTTGGTTTATTTATATATTATTGTTTCTTAAGTATCTTTTGATTTTGATTAAATTCCCACTCATTTTTGCCCTCTTTTGTCTTGACATTTAGCAAATCAAAATCGAGAGACCCACTTAAAAGATACGACTGGATTTTGGAATATCGTGTGCATCTTTGGTCAAAAATCGAGAGACCCACATAATGATTCAAGATTCATATTAAAAATATCAATTCCATGTAGTATAGTTGCATGCATGGTGGCATGCATTGCAAACCATTATCGCAAGCATCCAAATCACATTTATGTGGAATTTGAAAATTGATGCAAACTTACAAAATAACTTTATGCGGAAATTATTCATTTATTGACATTTGAGTCATAAATTTGACTATCGTTGACATTTGAGTCACAAATTTGGCTATAAATTGAGAGCTAGTTGAGAGCTCAAATCATCCCAAACAAGAAGCTCCAAGTAAGAGAACTTATATTATAAGCTCCATATAAAAGAGCTTATATAGTGTAGTTAGTGTGTTAGGTATTTTTGTACAAGTTTTGTATTACATGTAAATTCTATTCTTGTAGCAATATAAAACATTTATTTTTCCACAGAAAATACTCTTCAGTTATCAGAGTATCACAACAAATGGTATCACAGCTTTGGTTATACGTTGGGGGTAGACCTGGCCGGCGGTTCGGTTCAGGTTCGCAACCGAACCGAACCGGTCGGTTCCCGGTTCCACAAGTGTGGAACCGGAATCGTGAACAGAACTGGTCGGTTCCGGTTCCAGTTCGAACCGTTTTTTTTTTTAAATTATATAAAAAATTCGAAAATAATTTAAAATAAATTAGATTAATTTATTAAATAAATAAAATTATTAATTTAAGAGCTTGAACTTAAATTTAAAAAATTTAAGTTGCCTACGTATCCTCCATTACAATTTTAAGATATTTCCCCTTTGAAACTTAACAATTTTGTAATTATCAATCATCATTATCAGTTGATCCTTCAGCTCCGGTTCCGCTTGCACTTGTTGTTGCAGATACATTATCGAATAAGTCTTTAAAATCATCTGGGGCATCTTCTTGTTGTCTCAGATCAGCTCGAGTCCAATCATCCACACAAGCTTTTACTTCTAGAGTGCTTGGATTTAATGAAGATCGTCTAGCTTCCAATATATTGCCTCCCAAGCTGAAGGATTGCTCAACCGCAACGGTGGAAATAAGTGCTGCCAATATCTATTTAGCAATAATTGATAAAACATGATATATATTTTGATGTCGGTTCCACCATTCAAGCATTTTAAAACTTTTACTAACTAAACTTTCAGTCGGAAACTAGAAATTTATAGATAAATAATTATCTAATTCGGGGTTATTATTTGTCATATCCCTAGCTTTTTTATTTCGTTGCAGTAACCAACGATCCTCTGCGCTAAGTCTTGTTTGAATTACTGGTTTGCTACTACTAGATTCACGTAATGTTCCTAAGTTATATCTTATAATATAATCATTAAATAACTCAATAAAATCATTTCTTAATCTCACTATTATTCTTGTAATATCAATATCATCTAATATTCCTAAATAACCATAGTAAGCTTGTAAAGCACTATTCGAACCTTCTAATTAAAATCTAGGATAAAAAACAACAGTAATAAGATAAAGTAAATGAATTTCTCTAAAATAATTCAACAATTTTACCTTCATAACAGTAATGGCTTCTAAAAAAATAATATCATTAGGATCGTTACTTTCAAGATGTTCATCGAGGGTACCAACAATATTCAAACTTTCAAGAAGAAATAAATGTGTTGTAGGATAATAAACTCTGCAAAAATTAAAAGTAGCATCATTAAATTTCTAAATTTTTTTCACAAATATCCCATTGACTAGGAAAAAGTGTGATATTTTGAACATGTTGAGAAAAAATAACTACATAATGCATCTTTGTATTGTAATGTTTGACATAAAAGAAAATAAGTTGAATTCCAACGTGTTGGAACATCTCTTGGAAATTTAATCGGTTTAATACCATTTATTTTTACAAAACTTGGCCCATTCACTCTTAACTTGAGAATATGACCAAATGCAATTAAGTGCTTTCTTAATAGGATCAATGAAAAGTGATAATTTTTCCAGACCATCTTGAACACATAAGTTAAGGACATGACATGTGCAACGAATATGAAAAAACCGACCCCCTAAATTTGGTTGACATATTTCTTTTAAATCATTGATGGATGCAATATTTGCAGATGCATTATCAAATCCAATTGTTAAAATTTTATCTACTAAAACATATTCATCAAAAATTACCTTCATCATTCTATAAATATTTTGTTTGGTATGTTGGTCATCAAAAACTCTAAATGCAATAAGTCATTTTTTCATGGTAAATGATGCATCAATCCAATGACAAGTCACACCCATGCATGTTATTTTTTGTTTTAGATACTGAAGGATATAATATAAATATTAAGACTATGTAATGACCGAAAATACTGACTACCATTTGTTAGTGTGTCCAACACGTCCCAAGGATCCTAAACATGATTCAATTGTGAATAAAATCAAAATAAGTTGCGGAAGACTTACATTGATCGGTAGAGAAGTTCAAAACTTTCTTTGGATGATGGAAGCTCCAAGCTTTAAATTGAATTCCAAACTCTAGGGTGAGTTTCCCTATCACCTCACAAGACTTCTCTAAGTGCTACCTTTGATGATTTTTGAAGCAAAAATCAATGGAGAGGAAGAAGCATCTCACGGCAAAGAGAGGGAAAAAGAGAGAGATGTGTTTTCAACTTGTTACCAAAGTTGGTGTTGTTTTTTCCAAAAACCAAACTATGTGTGTTGGAAAGAAAAATGCATTAAATGCATCCAACTACTTCCATCAACTTTGTGACAAGTGATGTAAGTTAGTGGGTCCCACCACTTAAAATTCAAAATTCAAGTTGGCTTACACAACACACATTGGGTTCGGGTTCGTTTAATCTGATTAAATGAATTTTCGGTTGCATCATAATTAAATCCAATTTAATTAAATAATAATACCTAGCAAAATTTTTACGAAAGTAGCTTACGAATTAATTCCAAATTAATTCGTTCTCTCGAATTAAAATCCAATTTTAATTCGACATTGAAATCCAATTTCAATTAATATATCCAATGTATTATTAAATCGATTAATTCCAAATTAATCACGTTCTATCTTCTAGACGAATTATTTCCAGAGAGTGTTAACAACTCCAAATCTATCCCAGTAGATCTTTATTCCTCTAATAAAGGTTGTTATCTCCCAGAATTCTACGGAGAATTTCTATTGAAAGCCAAGCTTTCAACAATAGCTTTATGGGAATTTCACTGTGAGTGCGCTCTCCTACTAACCTCCTTATATACACAAGAATTATTTCGTTTTGAGTCAAATCATAAACCATTATGATTATTTCAAAACGACAGTTCCAAGAACCTTATGCTTGCATCAATCCAAACATGGATCGAATAACCCGCAAACCTGGTTTGTCGGTTATACAAAATCGTCAGGATGTTGTAAACATCCTCCAAAAGGTTTCCTTTTCAGGAAAGCGATTTTGATTTGTAACTGACATATTTCATAAATGAAATATACAGTTATCAACAAGCATCTTCAAAATGGATTTACCATGGCAACATGTAAAAACGTTGAACCGTTATTAACATAATGTTGATAATGATACCTTTCCGTCAAAACCTTAGGTTTGCACGTTGGTATGTTGCCTTCCATGTATGTCTTCCTTGAAGACGTTTAATGTACCATAGGCATACTGCCTTGTGGTACAACAACTAGTATCCAAACATAGTTGTTATACATGGAATCCATTTCGGACTCATGGCACTTTGCCATAACAGGGAGTCGATACCTCGTATCACTTCCTCATAACGTAGTCGGATGGTACACCTCCATAAGATTGACATCTTTATGGGGTGAGATCAGAAACCCATACCCTAGGTTGTTTTCTGACTCTATCCGATCTACTAGTTTCTTGTGTATTTGAAGATTAATGGTATAGTTTCATCATAGATGAACTATTTGTGTTCCATTACGGACTTCGTGCCTAGAACAGTATCACTCCGATTTTTCATCGAGTATCACTATCCTCCACTGACCACTCCATATCGGTATTCCTCTCAGGAAAACCGCATGGTGAGCAACAATTACATTGTTCTCATGTGGGATTCACAAGTACTATACTTAAGGTTTCCCTTAGGATAACTTATATTGGCACTTATCCAATTTGGGTCCTTAGTTTGGTATCATCCAAACGCTATGCCTGGCATACCCAAATTATCAGGAATGAGAAACCTCGTTTCTTCTCTGTTCATATCCTATATGATATCTGTCAAACAGATTTATATGGAACCTTATTCTAAATAAGTTTTGCACTGTTAATACATATCTGTTGAAGGAAATAGTAGCTCAGAGCGACTCGTGATAAATCTTATCATGTCCAACAAAATTCGGTTTTAGTTGGACACACCGTCTAACTGACGTGTCTCGGGAGGAGTCCTCATATTAAAAAATACCGTACTCTTTCATGTACGTATGAAACTTACTGCTTAAGTATTTTCCATTACGGTTTACCGTGGCGGAATAACACTATAGCCGATCTGTTTGTCTACTTCGTGTCGAAACTCTAAAGTTTCCGATCTGTGTTCTTCAAAAGAAACACATAACCACAACGTGATGCTGCATCCGTTAAGGTCATGAAATATTCATGTTCACATCTAGCCTAGCTAGGTATGGGCCCACTTACTTCACCATGGATAGGGCTAACAGATCGGTGGCCATTTTACTATTACCAAGTAAATAGTATTTTAGGTATTTAACCTAATAAACTAGATTCGTAGACCTTATTTGAATAGTAAAATCAGTCCTAGTACCCACTCTTTAAAAGTGTGGATATACGAGTCTTGTTTAATAAACTAGATTCGTAGACCTTATTTGAATAGTCAAATCAGTCCCAGTACCCACTCTTCAAAAGTGTGGATATACGAGTCTTGTTTAATTGTGTCCCAGACAACAATGCCACAAATAAGTCTCCATTGATCAAATCAATTTGAGCTATTTATTTGTCATTTTATATGTTTGAGATTTTCTTTATATTCAAAATATAAATTCTGTTATTTACATCCAATGTATTTATCTCAGTATCATCTTTATATATTGAAAACACTTTAGTGTTCTAGAATATAAAGGTTTTATCCGCATCGGATTAAACACTGATATAGAGATAATGTCTCTAGTTAAAACTAGTTACATAATAACATTTCCTAATTTAAGTACATACCCAAAGGGTAGTTCCTAAACTTAGGTATCTACGGTCGAAACAGCGACTTTCGTCCCGTTTCCAATTCGCAGAGAAATCTCGGCTTGAAGCCAGTATCCAGCTCACAGCGGATTCTGAACGTCAATACATATATGTATTATGTACCACACTAAGTATTTAAAATCCAATTTCAATACTAGTAGAACATAACTTTGACAAATATTTTAAAGTTAGAGCCTCGCCCTTTCTTTAATTCCTTCGTGTCTTCCATATACAAATGGTAGTCACTTTGGGATATGTCAATTATCCTTTTCAATATTTCACAACCCTTTGCCAAGCCTTGGGTTTCGGAATATCGAAACGATGTGCACCTTGTGCTACATGCCCAATTGCAAACTTTGACTTTTCTCCACTAGAATAGTCAATTAATTCTCCAAGAATTATTAATTGCAATTTTAATACTTTTAAATCTAAAGATAGATTTATTAAGTATATTAATTAAGCACTAAAGTCATCATCACATAAATCTTCCAAAGACTTTATGCTCTACTATTTGCTTAATAATGGGCTTAGTCATAATAGTTATTTTATCAAATAAATTAACCTATTATTAATTCCCAATTGAAAATTAAATCATTTAAAACATTTAATCCAAGGATTATATATTTTAAATATTCAACCTTTCAATTCTTTCATGATTTTAATAGTCCAACTATTTAATCAATTTTAATAAGGTACTATTTATTATAATGATTACAATAATCCAATTATTTAATCAACTATAATTTTAATATTGATTACTATAATCCCATTATAAAATCAACTATCATTTAATTCAATTATATTGATTACTATAATCCAATTATAAAATCAACTATATATTGAATGAGTTTGTATATAGTCCAACTATATATATTTTTAAAACAACATAAAATATTAGTCCGACTAATACTTTTGATTAATATGACGAGTAAAATAAAATGAGCGTGTTTAGCGAGTATTCGAACGAATGTTGCAAATTCAATACTTGCCTCCCACTATTTTTCGTCGAGCCTCTAACCCTCTGTGGAGTACTCGGGAAACCGTGTTTCCTAGTGGGCTAGGATCCTATTAAATAACACACAACCCTGACTTTGGCCAATAAAAAGCTGTATGCTATTTAACTATAGGTAGATCTCACAGATCAATTGGATCTCATCCAATTCCTAGATCCGGTTAGGTGGACATCCAAGTCTGAAACATATGTATAATGTCAATGTATCCATTACATTTTCCTAACCTATCCTCCGAATCATCTAGGCCTTGGCTTTGGCCAAAAACAACCTAATGATTCCAGTTAAGCGGGACCCATTGACGAGGAAAGTTTTGTAATCAATGTCATTGGACAAAAAGTGATCTTGACTTTGGCCAAAAAAATCACGATTGGACAAGACACCGATATGCAACAAAACTCTCATGATCAAAGTACATCCTTGATTGACAAAGGTCTTGACTTTGGTCAAAAACAAACCAATGCCAACTTCGGATCTTGAACAAGAATCATTCAATGGAAGGATATTTGCTTAATATAGATTGAGGGATTTTCGCGTGCAAATTGGCTACCAATTTAATTATCTTTGATAGGTCTCATCATCATACACCCTTAAACATGCATTCTAAATATATAATAAAGCGAGTATGAAATAAAATAATAATGATATGCGGATGGATACTTAACACATTGATCCTAGATCAAATCTCTCCCTTTCTCACTCAAGCTAGCACTTGTACTACTTCTACCCGTTACACTACACTTCTAAAGAAACCTCATATATATAGAGGGGAATAGGTGAGAAGAGAATACAAAGAGAAAGAAGGTGATAAGGCTGGACACGCAGGTCCAATTTAATAAATCGAATTTATTACAACAATTTCTAAAATTGCCCACCCGACTAATATCCATCCGATATACATTATTCATTCAAACAAACCACGTATTCACACAAATAAGCATGCTATCAATCAATCTAATCAAATTAATTAATCTGATAATTAAGTGATCATCCAATGTTCAAACAACGATTTGATTTTGTTCGAGTCAAACTCGTTTTTGCGAATAAGTACTTAAAGTACGAATTCATGAATTAAATTAAACTACATCATTAAATCTAATTTAACATGTATTTAATACTAATTCACTATTCAATTCCAAATTAAATATTACACTTTTATTTAATAAAACTTTTACGATTTAAATTCCAAATTCAATCGCGTCGGGACTCAAAGTCCGATTAACGTTCAACGTCAATTTAATTTAAGTCTAATGGGCTTCAATTAATTTCTTTAGGCATGGGCTTCGGCAACCAAAGCCCAATAGTGGAATCACCCAAAATGCCTTAGAAATCAATTTCGGCCCATTAGGCGGCCAATTAAACATTAAAGGTTCATTAGTCGCATTGGGCTTTATGGTTAAGGTTTTGGGCCCAATTGGATCCAATCCACTTGGCCTAAACCAAACATGATAAATCAAGCCCAAAAGGCCCAATTACAACAATTCAAGCCCAAATCCAATTTAAGCCTAAATAATTAAATACACTAATACAATTCGCAATTTAATTACCTAAAGTGCATTATATGATTAATCGACTAAATCAATATTCCGAAGCACCAAATTAGTCCAATTAATCATGCTTAATTCATTATCATATGTCCAACACACAAATTGAAAATCAAACCCATAAACATGCTTCAATGCTCTCGGCCAAGGAAGGGATTTTGTGTCCGATTCGGTTTCGATCCAATCGAACCTACAATCGACATCAAATCACCATCCGATTTGATTTTATACACATCCAATGTCACAAAATCAAAAACACCAAGACATTAGGGCATTACACAATTCGGCCATGGTAAGGAATTTGGGGGTTTTTGTCCAATTCGAAATCCAATCCAATTCGATTCAAATTAACGTCAACCTAATCGATTCTAACTCATCAAATGAATCAAAAATCAAAAATCCAAGATCCAAAAAATCACAAACCATTCGGCCAAGGCATTAATTTTGGGGAAAATAATTCCAAATCATTTTTCATCAAATTAGTCCAACCAAAATGAATTTAAACATGTTATAAGCATACTCAAACAAGCAATTTATTCAAATCATGCTCAAATCACATTTACCCAAATTTTAAACCCTACAAATTTCATGCTTGCAACATTAGCTCATGATGCCATTGTTGGTTTATTCTAAGGTCCCAAGATCAAATCAAGACATGAAATAATGCGTGAATACATCAACGGAGGTAGCGGAATACTCACATAGATCGGTTATGTCGATTTGGAGACGAATGAAGGCCAAAAACGCACTGCCTTGCTCGCGCCACTGCAACAGTCACTGTCCCTGCAAAACAGAATTTCGGGTCTCAAAAACGAAGCTCCAAACTCCGTCGGATGAGTCCCGCCTCATGGATGAACCTCCCTACCACCTTCGCAAGACTTGTAAGTGTGCTAGCACTTGATTTCTCACCATGAGAAACCACTCTTGCTCCCTTAAAGTCACGCCCAAACTGGTTCAAAACCAGTGAAGAATAGCTTCTTGTTTGCGTGAGAGGAGATGAGAGAATTGAGAGAAAATGTAATTGTGTTAAGTTAAAAATGATTTACCAAAAATCATTTTATATTTATGCCATAATATTTATTAAATTAATAATAAACTTATGACACAAAACATGCAATGGCTTAGAGTGTCAAACACTCAAACTCCATGCAAAACCATTGAGTGTATTGTACACTATCACCATGCAATGCATTAGAATGACATGTGTCATGTGGGCCCCACACGTTTCCAAATGAAAGTGGGCCCACGTGCACTCACGCGTTCGGGTTCGATATTTCCGAAATACCGAGCTTACGTCGCGACGTTAATTCAATCGAATAATTGCGGTTAGCGAAATTATTATTCACATATCGGATGTCTGGTAACTAGTCTCTATAATCAGATATTCATGACCTGGTCATAATATCACGATTGGATGCGCATCACTTAAGAGCACTAATACCGTATCCTGCGTGACATCATCTCCATTATGACTGGAGTGACACTTCCGTCTTGACATCACATCCAATACACTACGATTCCTGATAAACCCATAAGAGGTGAACACAGAACCAGTTAATATCCCCCACCACCAAAACCAAAGTTTACTTGATTTCGGCCTCCCATAGACACCTAGTCGTAATACCAATGGGATTCCGAAGGGTCTATCCAGAGCGAAGCTGTTTCCCGTACCATCGGTGAAACACGACCTCCTATCGCACTTGCACAAGTATCCAATACTTATTATATGAGAACTATGCCGTTGTGCCCTCACAACGCGCACAAGTGCAATACTAGCCTATTCCGCATTATCGATGTCCAGTCTCGATAATACTACGGCTAGGGATATTTAATGATTAATCCTTCGTGGACTGATACTGTCTCATATCATCTCAATCCAGGAACTAATCATAGGGACCTCTCTTCATTTATATATCTACGGTGATCTAATCACAAAATGACGAGAGTGCAATTTCCTTGTTACATAGTTAATTTGCTACAACAACACAATGATCTGTGCAAATAGTGACGCTATGGGTCATATTATCCAACCTCTTACCCAACATGTCCTGGAAGATCTCAAACCCAGGTACCACAATTCCATTAACTTCCACAGGCTCAGGCTCCCCTTGATATCCTGAAGCTTTCACAGAACATTCCATCAGTTTCAGGCCCTTTTTCTTGACCTTCGGCTTTTCTTCATCAGATCTATACCCCAAACCTTTCCGAGTGGTCTGTCCTCTGAAATCTGGCAACTTTGAACCTTTACCCGGCTCAAATTTCATTTTCTCCATAATCATAGCCACTCTAGGATCCACCCACTCCTCAAAAGTAGCTGACACCTGAAACCTCGTAAAAGGTTGTATCTCCAAGGCAGCCACGGTATTATCTAACTCAGCCCGGATGGTGACAACTTCTCCCTCATACGGGAACTTGATCATCTGATGCAAAGTGGAAGGCACACCCCCAAGTTTGTGAAACCAAGGCCTTCCCAACAATAAGGCGAAAAAGTAGCCGGGATGTCCAGTACTGTGAACTCGACCTCATCTTCAAACGGTCATACCTTGACCATAGCCCCAAAGGTACCCTCAACTTCCCTTTTACTGTCATCATAAGCCTTAATAGTCATACTTGAGGGGTCCAAGTCTGTTGCTTTCATACCCAATCTCGCCAGAATTTTCAGCGGGCACACATTGATGGATGAACCGCCATCCACCATTACATATGAAGTTCTCTTGCCCCTCACCTCGACCCTGATAAATAGAGGCCTGTTATGATTTCTTCCCTCCGCCGGGAGTTCATCCTCAGAAAAAAATATCTGCAAAGCTTCTTTCTGAACCGACCCAACAAACATTGCAGGGTTGGCGTCTTCTGGTACCACAATCTTGCTCAGGCCTCAACCATAGCCTGCCTATGCTCTCGAGATGCACATAACAGTTCCCAGATACTCACTTGTGCTCTAGTCTTCCTCAATTGCCTCAGCACTATATCCCCCTCATTGTTTTCTGCAGTCTCAACCACTTCTCTACCATCTGTCAAAACTTTTTTACCCTTATCTGCCATATCATTGTAAAAACGACCACTGCGCGTCATTCCCCTTACTTTTTCATCATCACTGCTAGAGAAATCAAGCCAAAAGTTTTTTCCCTGCTCAAACTAATATTCACTAGTACTATCCCAGATTCCCAGGGAAAAGGCTTGAGGGTGAAAGGATTTCAGGACAAGGTCTTCTGGGAGGCCAGAATTGATCATATAGGCTGGTGGTCGTACGGCACGGTAGTTGGGTAAGGGGTTTATGTGTGTGTCAGGCTGTTCTGTTTCTGGGTCAGGTATTTTCTTGGAGTCTATCAGGTCTTGGATTTCATGGCGGAGTCGGGCGCAGTTGTCGGTGTCATGGCCCTTTTGTTGGTGAAAGTGACAGTAAAGGCTTAGGTTATAATGTGATGGTAGGGGATTGGGTAATGGTTTGGCTTCCAAGGGTTTTAAGAGCCCTTGCCTATTCAGTTTCTCTAGCACCTTGGACAGGGGCCTTCCCAAGTTGGAAAACTGCCGGTTCCGGATAGCGGCAATCTCAGCAGAAATGGGCTTTGTTCCTGATGTTCCCCCAACAGGTCTCCTGTTCAGACCATATAATTTTCTATTTTCAGCCTCTTCGTCTTCAATATCCATGACAGTTTCCCTCAACTGCCGAAAGTCTGCAATCATGGAGGTCATCCTACTCAACTTACCGTAAATGGAGGGCTTGGTGCCCTTGATAATCATCTTAATATGATCCTTCTCTGAGGGCCTAGTCTGCATTTTCAACAATTGACCCCTCCACCGGTCCACATACTCCTTAAAACTTTCCTCCGCTTTCTGCTTAACTTCTCCAGATCACGGAGTGACAGATCGATCTCTAGGTCAGTGACATACTGCTTCAGGAAGGCATCTGCCAACTCCTCCATCCAATCTTTCTTCACTTTCTTCTCCAAACTGTGGTACCAAACCACGGGAGCTCCCTCGAGCGACATTCCAAACATTTTCTGCATTTGGCGCTGAGATAAGCCAACTGAACTCATGACTGATATAAATTGTCGGAGATGCACCCTCGGATCCCCATTCCCGTTAAACTTAGCCATATCAGGCATCTTGAACTGTGCCGGCAACTGTTCCTCGAAAGTCAGTATGTCATAATCCAGCAAATCCTCATTCTTACCCCTCATCTTGCGGGTAACCGACTCAACCTGATCCCGAAGTTTCTGTAACTCTGCCTGAGACCCAGATACTCTGCATGCTGCATACTCTGCCATATCATCATCAAAAGTGGGGATATCGTCCCCCAATATGTTCGGAGGTTCCTATTGTCTTAAATCCCCAGAACTACCCCCAGCACGGGACACGGCTATGCCAGCAACAGTAGTAGTCAAAGCCCGCAACTGTTCAGTGATCTTGGCGAGACTGTTCTCTAACTGATCCATACGGGACACCTCATTATCGGATTCACTCATACTTGTTCTTTTAGTGAGTCTTGTCCCTTCTCTAACCCAAACGGTATCTATGATGTCTTTTTGAGACATAGATGGTGTTAACATGATATATGTATGTATGAGGTGCATTAGATGCATGTAACATTTATAACATAATAAATCAATTAAAACTCTCAAACAAATCAGCCCGTTATCATTTTAGAATCTTTCGGGCTAATTGTCATAGGAGTGAACCCATCCCAGTTTAAATGGCCCAATGAGTTCACATCTCATGACAAAGAGCCCGACTAAATCCAAATGGTATCGTTCCGAACACAATCACAAAGTGGCCCATCAATCACTTAGAAGCCTTTGGCCCAATCGTCATAAAATACATTCTTGTCCCAGTTTAAATGGCCCAACAAGCCCATATCACATGACAAATGGTCCAAATTGATCCAAACGACGATGTTCCCAAACACAAGCATAAGAGATAATGTAAACGTAAAGTAATAATTTATACGGAATGGCCCATCAACATTTCAGAATCTTTCGGCCCAATGGTCATAAGGTACGAACTTGCCCCAGTTTAAATGGCCCACCAAGTCTGCATTTCTGACAATGGTCCAACTGCATCCAAATGAGAATGGTCCACTAGCACATACTCAAGGAAATAATTTTACTTTAACCATACAAACCCGGTCTATGGGTGGGTTCACAAGAGTATAGACAAATGCTCTCATCGGCGAAGGATGGCCCACAACTAGGTCTCCCCAATCAAGGGTCCGAGCGACCAAGTGAGCGCACCCCTTTTTATACACTAAGGTATGTGCCAATGAGCTATGGTGTGTGAAGGACTGTCAAATGGATTTCCCGTTGTAAATTCCCCAGAGGGAAGGTGGAGCGAGGCTCACTTAAATACCCAAGCCTCTTAGGCTCTTATCGCTTGTTGTCAGGAATAAACAACGAGTCCTCCAAATTAGTCTATCAAAATAGGCTACGAGTAGATGGCTATATAGGTGCCTCACAGCTTTTCCTTCTAGAAAGGTAGTGAATGAAGGAAGACACCCAACCATCACCTAGCCTTAAAATGCCTTTGATTAAACCCCTATTTTATCCACTATAGACACGGTCAATTAAAACATAAATCCAAACATTACAAGACAATATTCGGGGCTGATTCTCTATCCCCAGTGGAGTCGCCAGACTGTGGGACACAAAAATTGGACGACGCATGCTGTCCCGGGCTCGCGGCCCGGTCTGGAGTACGGAGTAGCCACGGGGGACTAAACCGGAGAATAATGTAGTTGCCACCCGGTGTGAACCGGGAAAATGAGATTTAAGGCCGCACTCACCCCTCACAATGGAAGACCTCAAACCGTTGGGTTCGGAATGGTCCCTTACTCATGCCACTTGTAATGAAAGGATTTTGTAACAATTTAATCAGGCTTAAGTATCACTTATTTCCAAGAGTATCATGCTTCTAAATTCACATGTACAAAATAAACTTACACCTAAGTTTACATATATTTCACATTTAAGATTGCATGCTTGAAAGGAACGACAAACATACAACTTCACTGGCATATTATATTCAAGAAAACACAAGCACACATACTAACCACACAAGCACACATATGAGCACCTCTCAAGTGGTACGTGAAATTGTATCCCAGTACAGACCGTACTACCATCCATTCGGAATCGGCTACGGAATTTATGTCTGGGTTTCCATCTGATATACCACAAGAAATAATACTCAAATGTTATCTGACATAGGTATATGAATCGTAATACATTAAACATTGTATTCATATATGTGGGGATAGCTACTAGGAAAACTATGTATGGAATCCGATGAAAAGGACTCAGTTCAGTGGGTGCACATTTGCGTAGCGTTTGAAAACGCGTTCGAATGGTAAATAGAAGGTTCGCGTTCGTATAGCGTTCGAGAATGCGTTCGAACGGAACCAGACCCGATGCAAGATAAGACTAAGAAAGTGCGTGTGCGTTCACATAGCGTTCGAGAACGCGTTCGAATGGTAAACAGAAGGTTCACGTTCGTATAGCGTTCGAGAACACGTTCCGACGAAACAAGAACTGATGCATGATGAGACTAAGAAAGTGCGTGTGCGTTCGCGTAGCATTTGAGAACGCGTTCGAACGGCAAACAGAAGGTTCGTGTTCGTATAGCGTTCGACAACGCGTTCGAACGAAACTAGACCTGAGCATGATGAGACTAAGAAAGTGCGTGTACGTTCACGTAGCATTTGAGAACGCGTTCGAATGGTAAACAGAAGGTTCACGTTCGTGTAGCGTTCGAACGGAACCAGACCTGATGCATTCAACACAAAGAATAAAGACAACAATGTCAAGCTTAGACACAACAACCGGCACGGCAAAGCATAGTGGTAAAGGGCTTTGACCCCTCCCCATCGGGGTTCTTTTATTCCACTTACTAAGCCCATGCGCTCGATGAATCATGCATACAAAGAATTAAAAGTAATAATATCAAACTTAGTGTGTCCGATTGAACGTATCTTGTATTCAACTGAACACACATCAACCGCGCGGCAAAGCATCGTGGCAAAGGGGTTTATACCCCTCCCCATAGGGGATCTTTTATTCCACTTACTAGCCCATGCGCTCGATTGAATCATGCATAAATAAGCAACATGCAGAATTAAGTGACGAAAAATAATAAACCAAAGCAACACAACAAAAGAGGGTGCCGTTTACTCAAGCGTGTTGGATAATATGACCCATAGCGTCACTATTTGCACAGATCATTGTGTTGTTGTAGCAAATTAACTATGTAACAAGGAAATTGCACTCTCGTCATTTTGTGATTAGATCACCTTAGATATATAAATGAAGAGAGGTCCCTATGATTAGTTCCTGGATTGAGATGATATGAGACAGTATCAGTCCAAGAAGGATTAATCATTAAATATCCCTAGCCGTAGTATTATCGAGACTGGACATCGATAATGCAGAATAGGCTAGTATTGCACTTGTGCGCGTTGTGAGGGCACAACGGCATAGTTCTCATATATAAAGTATTGGATACTTGTGCAAGTGAGATAGGAGGTCGTGTTTCACCGATGGTACGGGAAACAGCTTCGCTCTGGATAGACCCTTCGGAATCCCATTGGTATTATGACTAGGTGTCTATGGGAGGCCGAAATCAAGGTAGGTGTGTATAGTCTTAACCTGAGACTTACATCGCTAATACTTACGACAATCGGTAAACTTTGGTTTTGGTGGTGAGGGATCTTAACTGGTTCTGTGTTCACCTCTTATGGGTTTATCAGGAATCGTAGGGTATTGGATGTGATGTCAAGACGGAAGTGTCACTCCAGTCATAATGGAGATGATGTCACGCAGGATACGGTATTAGTGCTCTTAAGTGATGCGCATCCAATCATGATATTATGACCAGGTCATGAATATCCGATTATAGAGACTAGTTACCAGACATCCGATATGTGTTTCGGACGGGGCAGACACTTATCCAGCCCCAGCCCTAGCACGTGACTATCCGATACTGGGCCGATATGCACAATACAATTGTATACTACGCTTGATACAGATCTTTGATATTCTTTGATGAATATGTCCGGAGAACTTGGGAAGACTTGGTGCTTTGCTAGGAGTCGACCTTGTCTCGTAAATCGGTAGAACGTAGTACTTGGTACGTACGTGATTCGGATACTCCGACGACCGTATTTACTGTCAGATTATCCGGGGATCTCATGGGTCGCTTCCCGATAATCCACCGATGACGCACAACTCGCACTCTTGAATAATCTGGGATTATATAGAGAGAGAGAGAAAATTAATCTAGGATTAATAACGGAGATATTTTATCCGGGATAAAATGTCGTCTAAAGAGAGAGAACGATTAATTTGGAATTAATCGATGAATTAATATATTCGATATATTAAATGAAATTAGATTTCGACGCGGAATTAAAATTAGATTTTAATTCGGGCAAACGAGTTAATTTAGAATTAATTCGTTAGCGACGTAAATAATAATTTCGCTAGGCGCAATTATTTATTTAAATTCGATTGAATTAACGTCGCGACGTAAGCTCGGTATTTCGGAAATATTGAACCCGAACGCGTGAGTGCACGTGGGCCCACTTTCATTTGGAAACGTGTGGGGCCCACATGACACATGTCATTCTAATGCATTGCATGTAGATAGTGTACAATGCACTCAATGTTATTGCATGGAAATTGAGTGTTTGACACTCTAAGCCATTGCATGTTTTTTGTGTCATAATTTTATTATTAATTTAATAAATTTATGGCATAAATATAATTGATTTTTGGTAAATCATTTTAATTAACAACACATTCAATCTCTCTCAAATTCTCTCTCCTCTCACGGAAATGGTGCCATTCTTCACTGGTTTTGAACCAGTTTGGGCGTGAGCAATAGGAAGCAAGAGTGGGTTTTCATGGTGAAAATCAAGTGCTAGCACACTTACAAGTCTTGCGAAGGTGGTAGGGAGGTTCACCCATGAGGCGGGACTCATCCGACGGAGTTTGGAGCTTCGTTTTGAGACCCGAAATTCTTTTTGCAGGGACAGTGGACTGTTGCAGTTTGGCGTGAAGGGCAGTACGTTTTTGGCCTTGTTCGTCTTCAAATCGACATAACCGATCAATGAGTATTCCGCTACCTCCGTTGATGTGTTCACACATATTTCATGTCTTGATTTGATCTTGGGACCTTAGAATAACCTATAATGGCATCAAGAGCTAATGTTGCAAGCATGAAAAATGTAGGGCTTAAAATTGGGTAAATGTTTGTTGAGCATGATTTGAATAAATTGATTGTTTGAGTATGCTTATAACATGTTTTATTGTATTTTGGTTGGACCAATTTGTTGAAAATTGATTTGGAATAATTTTCCCCAAAATATTGATGTTGGCCGAATGTAAAGTCATATTGGAGTTCTTGGAATTTTTTCATTTTAATTCATTGGATGAGTTATAATGATAAAGGATGATGTTAATTTGAAGTCAATTTGATTGAATTTTGAGTTGAACAAAAATCCCCAATTTGCTTCACCTTGGCCGAATATATAGCCCTTTAATGTCTTGGTAATTTTGATTTTATGACATTGGATGTGTATGAAATCATTCGGGAAGTTAATACGTTGTCGATTGTGTAATTAATCAGATTGAATTCAAATCGGACAAAATAACCTTCCTTGGCCGAGACTTAGAAGCATGTAATATATGTTTGATTTTTCATTATGTGTGTTTGACATGTAATAATGAATTGAATATGATTAATAAGACTAATTTGGTGTTTTAAAAATTTGATTTAGTCGATTAATCATGTAATGCACTTTAGGTAATTAAATTGCGTAATTGGATTAGTGTAATTTATTATTTAGGCTTAAATTGGATTTGGGCTTGAATTGTTGTATTTGGGCTTTGGGCTTGATTTATCAAGTTTGGTTTAGGCCAAGTGGATTGGATCCAATTGGGCCCAAAACCTTAACCATAAAGCCCAATTGCGACTATGAACCTTTAATGTTTAATTGGGCCTAATGGGCCGAAATTGATTTCTAAGGCATTTTGGGTGATTCCACTATTGGGCTTTGGTTGCCGAAGCCCATGCCAAAGAAATTAATTGAAGCCCATTAGACTTAAATTAATTGACGTTGGACGTTAATCGGACTTTGAGTCACGACGCGATTGATTTGGAATTTAAATCGTAAAA